>JBAKBP010008146.1:72500-93724 GCA_037953745.1 Lithodes maja | reverse complement strand
CTGGGGAACAGGAACAAAAACAAATATATAAATGAAACAAAATTATAAATAAAATAAAATGATAGGCCTATAACCATCTCCTCCACCACCACCACCACCACCACCATCTCCACCACCACCACCACCCCGACCATCACCACCACCACCACCACCCCCACCACCACCCCCACCATCACCACCACCACCACCACCATCACCACCACCACCACCACCATCTCCACCACCACCATCTCCACCACCACCACCACCATCTCCACCACCACCACCACCACCTCCACCACCCCGACCATCACCACCATCTCCACCACCACCACCACCACCACCATCACCACCACCACCACCACCACCATCTCCACCACCACCACCACCACCATCTCCACCACCATCTCCACCACCACCACCACCCCGACCATCACCACCACCACCCCGACCACCATCACCACCACCACCCCGACCACCATCACCACCACCACCCCGACCACCATCACCACCACCACCCCGACCACCATCACCACCACCACCACCACCACCATCTCCACCACCACCACCACCATCTCCACCACCACCACCACCAAAAATGTTGACTGTACTTACTCACACTGCTGAGATTCCCTCGTGGCCACCAAGCCGTATATGTAGAGTGCTTTTTGCCCATAAAAAACTTACCTCCCAAGCACTTTCCACCAATAAATTATCGAGCAAAAATGCAAGCACTTTCCACCACTAAATTATCGAGCAAAAATGCACAGGGCTGAGGGAGCATGGCGACATATGCTCGACCAGTAATGAAAGTTTTTTCACTAAGAAACACTAATACAAGGTAAGATACACTACTTGAACGGATAAATAGCAATATAATTGACTGATATTTATATGAAAGTGTTCCACAAACAAGCAAAACGTTTGGCAAAAAGCATGGCCCCTCCCTCCACCACCACCTTGGTCACGTAGCCTACACCAGAGAATGCTCGACCAGTAATAAAAGTGTTTTCACTATAAACACTTATACAAGTAAAATACACTACTTCAAGTGATAAATAGCAATATAATTGACTCAATATGGTATGAAAGTGATCCACAAACAAGCGAAACCATGGCCTCTCGTGGAGCCCACCTTGGTCACGTACACCAGACTAGCAAAACACTTCACTAACATGGTTTTTATACCCTAAACAAGAATAACACAATAATCCATCGATAACCCAACGATATAGCACTTCGTTTGGGTTATATTAGGGCGGTAATATCAGCCAGGCTGGGCAAAATGGAGGCCCCTTGGTTTAAAGGGCCACACACACCCACCTACTAGGCTGACTGATGGGAAGAAACTGACTCTCTCTACCACCGCGGGGCCCTCACAGGGACGCTAGGGGGTTGCTAGATTTTTCCACATGTACATCTAACTTATCGGACTTACCAGCCAAAAAACCGGCTCAATTGCGTCATAAACTTATTTTCTAGCAATATAATAAGTCCATATGACGCGATCGCGTCATATGTGTTTTTGGTTCACTCTGCCATATGACGCGATCGCGTCATATATGTCTGGGAGAGTTAATAGCATATTAGGCCTTTTATAACTTAACTTATTTACAATCTTATAATATACGATCTACTCGTCCTACGTCGTGCTGTAGGAGAGATCGTGACGTCACAGAGACATAAGAGATCACAAAAGAGTCATATTCTATCGTATTTATACGATATATACGTTACTGTGGGCTCTTATTACTCTACTTCCTAGTAATACGCAAGTAAATTATAACATGATGTTTGGATAAACAAATATACTGAAATAAATTAGAATGGAGAAACAGTAAGTTGAGTGAGATGTTTCAGCTTGCCGTCAACCCAGCTCCGGAGCTCTCTTGCCGTCGCAAGAGAATATTGGTGTCTCGCTTGCTAAAGGTGGGCTTGCGGCGGGACCAGAAAAACAGTTTTTCGGGTAGATCTTGCGACGGTGGTCTTGAGACGGGACCGGAAAAACACCTCTTAGATATCTTTCCTGCAGCTGCCTGACTATGAAGTTATCATACCTTCAAAGACTCTATCACACTCACAGACCTTCATGACTTGGCCAAGCATTTTCAGGCCTCTTATAGCAGTTGCAAGGGGAGCCTAACTCTGAAATCACTAGATAGTGCCTCCAGAACCATAAAAAAGAGGAGAGGGCTTAATTAACACAATTCCCTGTTGGACTCCGACGCGAACTGAAAACTTGTCACTCAGTACCCTCACGTAACACCTAGTATATGTCCCTAGTACCCAGTACTTTGGATACAAAACTAACCTCCACCTAACACCTAGTATATGTCCCTAGTAACCAGTACATGAGATATAAACCTAACCCTTACCAAATATCTAGTACTGTACTGTATATGTCAATCCAAGGTCCTCCTGCTAACGAAGAAGTTCCTGAGGTTGGCGGGGCGTCTCCGTCGACTGCGAGGCATGGGTGCCCTCCCCTGAAATCTACGATGTCCCTGTCCTCCCTGTGAAACCTCTCCACCCTGGGGTCCTTTCCGCCCGGATAGGGTGACATAAGCTTCACAGCTTCACTACCCTATATCCTCAACAAGAAGTACTGTATATGTCCCTCACTCGGCTGTACACCTTTCACCCTCACTACCATTCGTGAGTCCTCGTACATCTTCATTATCACATGCACCAGCCACTCCTCAACGCCAAGTTTTCTCCTAGCCTACTGCACAACTTCTCTGGCCACCTTATCAAAGGCCTTCTCCCGGTCTGGAAACACAACATCAGATCCCTATCTTTTAAGTACATACAGTACATACAGTATCTTTCCCTTATCATACCTTCTAAGACTCTCTCACAGACCTTCATGACTTAGTCAAGCATTTTCAGGACCCTTATAGCAGTTCCCATGGGAGCCCAACTCTGAAATCACCAGATAGTGCCTCCAGAACCATAAAACAAAACAGAGGAAAGGGCTTCATTAACACAGAGCCCTGGTGGACTCCGACGCGAACTGAAAACTCATCACTCAGTACCGGTACATCTTTCACCCTCACTGCCGTTTGTGAATCCTCATACATCTTCATTATCACACAAATACCTTCATGACTTGGATTGTGCCGTGTCCTAGCATGAAACCAAACTGCATATCGTCAATATCATACCTTCAAAGACTTTCTCACAGACCTTCATGACTTGATCAAGGATTTTCAGGCCCCTATAATTTTCCCTATCCAATGAGTCCCCTTTGCTCGTATACAGTATATAATATACTTTTATGCCATTCATCAGAGATTACTTCCTCTCTGATGATGAAGTTAAT
The DNA here is from genome assembly GCA_037953745.1 of Lithodes maja. Taxonomy (NCBI): domain Eukaryota; kingdom Metazoa; phylum Arthropoda; class Malacostraca; order Decapoda; family Lithodidae; genus Lithodes; species Lithodes maja. Next base: position 90,423 of record JBAKBP010008146.1, on the reverse strand, counting down.
TAGCTCATTGAACACACCTACTCCTTTCTCACCTGAGGCCTTAATCATCTCGGCTAGAATGCCAGAGCATCCTGCAGCTTTTCTGTCCTTCATTAAGTTATTGCACTGCTTACAAAAGCTGGTACAATCACAGGGAGGGGGGAGTATTGGCTTTTCGTTGCTAAGCTTCTCTATTCCATTCAAATTCCATGTTGAATAATCTTTCGTAGTGTATCACAAACTTATTTTACAATGGAAAATAATGCATGAGGAGGGCTGGGTAGGCCTTATAGTTTTGTTGTGAAATAACTTAAATTAGGTTAGGCTATAGTATACTTCATTAGGTTATTAGGCCTATGAGAAACCAGGCCTAGGCCTAGCTTAATTTTATTTCACTGCTCAACATATTTTTTTTTTTTTTTTGGTTTTGAGCTCTGCATAGGGCTATATTCAGGTAAGCTTGGGTTTTAGTAAAATTGCATTAGGCTATGCTACATATTTTTACTTCTATTGGAAAGCACAGGCCTACACAATAGTACACATGTTAAAGAATTTAACCTAGCCTACCACAATTTAGCCTAGACTGAAAGAACAAACAAAAATAGGCTAGGCTAATTGCAGCTAAATAATTTAGCCTAGCCTCACCAATTTAGCCTAGACTGAAAAAACAAAACAAAAATAGGCTAATTGCAGTTTTGGTAATAGTTGTAGTTGTGGGCATACCAAAAGCTTTGTTTATATAGCCTAGTCGCACGCTCGCAGTTAGGCCTATATTCACTTCTAATTTAACTGCTGGGGTAAACTTGGTAAAGCCACCCTCAATCCGCCGGCCGGTAACAAAACAATTTACCCAACGCCTGGCCGTGAGATACAATAATGGGTTGAAGGGGCTTTATCCCCCTATGACTTATTGTCATCATCATCTATATCACCAGCAGTCAACCACATATAACCACAGTCAAATTAGACGCGAATGTAACTGCGAGCGTGCGACTACGTCAATAAAGAGGACGATAGACCCGCTAACACAACTCTTAACGCATTTTTTCCTAATGTATTAGATTTTTTTATATTTATGACCTCAACAGTTGACAGATGACAATTTTATGGTTTATTTTAGGCTATACAAAAACATTTGCTTTGTAACTTAGATACTCATATTTATGCTTATAATTGCAGTAAGAGTGGGTTTTTTCTTTTTATATGTAGGCCTAGGCTAAACAAATGTTAGTTTTTGTTTTATAGGCTAAACTAGGCTGAATTTATGCTAATAAATATTAATTGGAGGGAGCAAATCTGTCAAGGAATAGCCTAGATGTGGAAATTTACAGCCAATTTGCTCTAGCCCTTTTTGAGATACAGAGGTTAGAGATCGTTGGATACAATAATATGTTGAGGGGGTCAATGCTTAATGCTTCCAAAACCCAATTTCTCCATCTATCTACCCGTCAGGATCTCCCAGCGGACTATCCCTTATTCTTCAACAATACAAAAATCAACCCTTCATCTTCTCTCAATATTCTTGGTGTCTCTTTTTCTTCTGCTCTCATTTGGAAGGACCATATTACCAGTCTTGCTAAGGCAGCCTCCCAGAAGCTGGGTGTGCTCAACCGCCTTAGGGGGTTCTTTTCCCTGCACAGCTTCTTGCTCTGTACAGGGGCATAGTGCGCCCTTGTATTGAGTATTGTTCACATGTGTGGGGAGGTTCCTCTCACACCGCTCTCCTAGACAAAGTTGAAAGGAAGGCCTTTCGTATCATTAACTCCCGTCCACTCACCAACTCTCTGCAATCTCTCTCTCTTCGCCGCAATGTTGCATCTCTCTCGCTATTCTATCGCTACTATAATAATCAGTGTTCCTCAGAGCTATCCCAGTGCATACCACCTCCTTTACGTAGGGCACGTGGTACCCGTCTTGCAACTCAATCCCACCCCTACTCTGTGCAACTCTCCAACCCAAGAGTGAAACGTTACTCTCAAACTTTCTTCTACTCTACATCTGAGCTCTGGAACTCTCTCCCAGAATCAGTCTTTCCCTCTTCCTATGACTTAAATTGCTTCAAACTCCGTGTGTCCAGGCATTTTGGCTCGAACGTCCCTTGATTTTGGCCCTGTCACTCTTTCAACTATGGGGGAGGCACTCGCTATAGGCAGTTATGCCTTTTGCCTCCCTCAATCACATAGAAAAAAAAAAAAAAAAAAAAAAAAAAAAATCGCCCCCCATGACATATTGTCATCATCATATATATTGCCAGCAGGGGGCAAATAGCCTAGGCCTAGCCTAACTACAACAAAAATCGCCGTCAAAATAGACGCGAACTTATATTAACTACGGCGATCGACCATTGCCCGCACCGGCCGTCCCCCGGTTATTGTTGAGGTCCTGAGGAACCGTATGACTTTGACGAGCTCTTCCCTCCGCTGTCTCCGCATCCCATGTATCGTCGTACGGTACCCCTTCCCCTCCACATCCTACATCTGGTCGTTCTACATATGCCTCCTAAGCCTCGCCTCGTCCCGTCACTGAGCATGTGGATGGGCGTCCCTTTCTGGCTTCAAAGATGGATTCCTTCCGACAGCTCCTACTGGATTGTCTGGGGTTGGTTGATAAGGGCACCTCGCTTCAAGACATTGCTCTGGCCCTAGTACCGTGGTTTGTAGGTCTCTGGTTCACCACCTCATGACCTGCTATTGGGTTGTTGCCTTTACAGTGTTACGGTTCTACGAATGACCTAGAATGAAAGTGACACGGTGGTGAATTTTAACCTCAACTATAAACTAATTTAATTGTGACATAGGATCTCCGCGACTACGGTAGGGCCGGAGTGGGAGAGTATTCGCCTGAGGTTCCCAAGACAAGACAAGACAAAATTCTAGTGCTGGTTTTACTCAGATTTTATGAGTTTTATTTAGCCTAGCCTAGGCCTAAGAGTTCAGAAAATTTGCAAAATGCACCCCATACTAGCCTACCCATAGCCTAATAGGCCTAGTGATTCTTTTTTGGCAGACCACCCACAAATTTTCATATAGCCTAGGCCTAGGCTAGCCTAAGTTCTGGAATGCATGTTGGAATAGCCTTCCTATACACTGTAGGCTTGGCTACTTCCTTTTAATTTAAGTTTGATTCTTTGGAGAAAATCTATTAGGCCTAGACCAGGGCAGGAAAGTAACATTTAAAATGACGTGTAAAAAGTCGCCCATAAACGGCGGGCCGCTATGTTATTGTAATTTGGGAGCTTATTTCGTCTGTTGATTGACTTTGTCCTTAACCCGGGAACTGCGGGGAGACTCTTTAAGTCAGAGAAAAAAAAAATCAACTTTTGACATCAAATTTTTTTTTTTTTTTTTTTGCCCCTGATCCATGCAAAATCTCAGTCCTCTACCTCCCCTCCTTCCCCACTTTCCTCCTCTCCTTCAGTTATCACCTATTTTCCCTGTTATTCCCTTATTCTGAGGTATATTTTCGTGCTAACATTAGAAATCCGGTTGCAGAGCACTGATAGCAAGCGAATGCAAGAGAGAGAGAGAGAGAGAGAGTATCGATCGACTGTGTCTCAGTGGCCTTGGGGGAAATTGGCGGGAAAGCAGCTTGCCTCACCCATACATTACACAACTCGCGGGCTATATCTCCGATTTTGACCATCCAAACGCTGTTTTCACTCGTTTTATTGTTGTTTCAGGTTAATACCTTTATAATCAACCCATAATAGGCGCATATGGATAAGTATTAATGCTATTAACCCGGGAACTGCAGGGAGACTCTTAAGAGTTCCCCCGGCGGACTGCGGGGAGACTCTTGAGAGTAAGTAAAACAAAAAATCAACTTTTGACATCGAAAAAAAAAAAAAACATTATTTTTATTTTTTATTTTTTTTTTGGCCCCTGGGCCATGCAAAATCTCAGTCTTCTACCTCCCCTCCTTCCCCACTTTCCTCCTCTCCTTCAGTTATCACCTATTTTCCCTGTTATTCCCTTATTCTGAGGTATATTTTCGTGCTAACATTAGCGAGTTGCAAGCAGGGTGTTGTCATCACTGATGGCAAGCGAGTGCAAGAGAGAGAGAGAGAGTATCGATGGACTGTGTCTCAGTGGCCTTGGGGGAAATTGGCGCGAAAGCAGGTTGCCTCACCCATACATTATACAACTCGCGGGCTATATCTCCGATTTTGACCATCCAAACGCTGTTTTCACTCGTTTTATTGTTGTTTCAGGTTAATACCTTTATAATCAACCCATAATAGGCACATATGGATAAGTATTAATGGTACAATGAATATTTTAGTGACGGAAACACCTCAAATACGTCAGCACAGGGGGACGTTTCCAATTACCCCCATGCGCACTTGTTAGGTTAATGGTACAATGAATATTTTAGTGACGGAAACACCTCAAATACATGCGCACAGGGAGAGGTGTCTAATTACCCCCATGCGTACTTCAGAGGTTAATTGGGGATCCTATGAATTAGCACAGATGATGATAACTTACCGTACATCATAATACGTGACGGGCCGACGTGGGGGGGCAGAGCCGCAGAGACCCCCTCAACATATTTGGTGTCCCACAGTAACTTTTAATGGGATGGATGTAGTTACCTGGTGTACGGTCGTCATGTTTACATAGGACGATCGTCGCGGTTAACTTTGCGTCGATTTTGACGTCTATTTTTTTCGGCATATTTCATTTTATTCACTTCCTTTTATATTTAGGCTATAATCTAGCTTTGGCACGACAATAACCCTAACCTAGGCTTTCTTAAAGATTCTTCTAATCTTCCAGTAGCCTATAGCCTAATTTAGGTCATTTTTAAAGGCACACAATTAAATGGTTGGTATTTTAAACGACACTACTGCAGCATTATGAGAAACAATTTATTAGAGATAATAGGCAACAATAGATTCGCCATATTTTTCTCCATAAGCTATAGTCCGCATGGAGGATTTTCGTTATCGACAAATTGAAAAAATTCCCACTTCACAGACAAAATAGACAAATACACCAAAAATTGGGGTGTGGGGGCAGCAGCCCCCACCCATAATAGCCTACTAATAATAGGTTAGGTAAGGTTGTTAGGTTAGACTAGGCTAATGTCCTTTCAAAGGGGTATAGGCCTATTAAACACTAGGATAGCCTATACCTGGTCAAGGGTAAGTCCTGCTGTAGTCAACTTGAATGCTACCTAAATTGTAATATTAGACTAGGCATAGCCTATAGAAAAAATAGCCTAGCCTACTTATTTATTGTAGCCTATAATATAGGCCTAGCCGGGTAGAATGTAGAGTTCGGGCGTACCGCCACCATTGTTTACACTGCGCAGAGCGGCGACGGAAGCTTGCCATCATGTTCCCGTCTATTTTGACTGCCATTGGATATAATAATATGTTGAGGGGAGGGCTTTGCGGCAATTTTTTTGGTTGTTTGCCCCTTACTGGCAATATATATGATGATGACAACACGTCATGGGGGCAAAGCCCCCCCTCAACATATTATTGTATCCAATGGCATTCAAAATAGACGGGAACATCATCGCAAGTGTCCGACGCCGACACCGCCGCCGTAATGTTTACATAAGTCGATCACCGTGGTTAAAGGCTGGTTCACACATAGCCGAGTCGGTGCGCGAGTCCAACACGAGTCACACTCGTCGATTATCGCCGTCGCTGGAGGCTGAGTCGGCCGTGAGTAGCAATTGTTCCCGAGTCAAGGAGAGTGTAACACGAGTTAACTCGATTCAATACGAGTCAACACGTGTTCATGCAAGAGTCTGTACGAGTAACTGAGAGTCAAAACGAGTGTAACACGAACCCAACACGAGTGTCAAAAATTTGAAAAATAATGGCCACATTCCAGGGCACGTAAACAAAGAGTATGGACGAGTCAACGCGATTGTTACACGGATCAACACAATTTTTATACGGATCAACACAACGCGTTGACTCTCGTTGGATCTCTGTTGCACACGTGTTGACTCGTGTTACATCCGTGTAAACTCTCGTTGATTCTTCCTACATTTTTAAAATAACGGTATTTCAAATGACACTTGCTTTTTCGTGTTACACTCGTGTTTTTTTTCTCAGTGGATCGTGTTTACTCTTGTTTACTCGTGTTTTCACTTGTGTTTGAATCGTTTAAACTTTGGCATCATGGGGGCACCAAATTTTGGCACTCACATTCGTGCTTTGTACTCTTGTTGATACGTGTTGCATGTGTGTTACATACGTGTTGTTGCGTGTAGACACGTGTTGCTTCGTCAACGTCGAAGTGATGACGAAAAGCGACGAATCACCAAAGAGTGTTACACGGGTTTACACGAGTCAACACGAGTTAACACGAATAACGAAGTTATTCAGAGTCAAACATGAGTTAACACGTATGTACACGAGTCTACACGTATTTAGGCCACACTCATGGGTACTCGCCACGGGACCCAAAAATTTCATGCATGCATGAAATTTTTGGACCCCGTGGCGAGTACCCACGAGTGTGTCGAGTATATACGAGCGTAGCACGAGTCTATACGAGTGTTGAGGAGTATCGACGAGTCATTGCTGAATAGCAAAATTTCATCACTCGTGTTGGACTCGCGCACCGACTCGGCTATGTGTGAACCAGCCTTTAGTTTGCATCTATTTTGAAGGCGTTTTTTTCGGTTATTTGCCTCCTGCTGGCAATATATATGATGATGACAATATGTCATGGGGGGGGGTGACCCCCCTCAACCTATTATTGTATCCAAAAGCAGTCAAATAGACGGGAACATGATGGCCAGCATCCGCCGCCGCTCCGCGTGGTGTAAACAAGGCTGGCGGTACACCCGAACTCTACATTCTACCCCACTAATTTTCCAACTAGCATAACCGATGATTATCAATGATCAATCCCAGTCAGAAACGTCCATGCTTCCCTCCCATAAGTCAATGTCGGGATTACACACTGTCATGCAAGGACTTCTTTACTTCCATGCTGATCACCCTATTTCTTCTTACTGCTTTCAGAGTTCCTACAACGCTCTTCCCCTGTTACACTTTCTCCCACACTTCTTCATCCATAGGCCTACTCACATCTTTACTCAACACACTGCCCAAATACTTAAATGAGCTGACATTCTTCATAGCCGTTCAACCTCACTTCACACTCTATGGTTGCACCCCTTTCAATGACCATAATATTGCTCTTCCTAGCATTTACCTCCAGATTCCGTTTTTCACACACTGTTCCAAACATATTTACCTGACCCTGCAACTCCCATTCACTATCGCTCATCAGAACTGTGTTGTCAGCAACAGTAGTACCGGTACTGTACTGTTGAGGCAACTTCCACTCGTTTCCTCCCCTTATCAGCGGTACACCAACATCCGCTGCTCTTCCTTGCATTTCTTTCATGACTCCATCCATATACTGTACTGGTATATATTGAACAACCATCGGGACATCACATACACCCTTGCTTTAACCCAACATTCAGATTAAAGAACTCGCTCTGTTAATTATCCACACATACTGACACCTTTGCACCCTCATACATGCTCTTAATTGCTTTCAGCAACTTGCCATCTACTCCGTATATTTTCAGTACCGGTACCGGTACTTTCCACATACCTTCTCTATCAATTCTGTCATAGGCCTTCTCCAACTCCATAAATGCAGCATACAACTTTTGTCGCTTCTCCAGATATTTCTCCACAACACATTTCCGGGCAAAAATCTGAGCTACACATCCTCTTCCCTTCCTAAGATGACTACAGTATGCTAACCGTTTCCCCAGCAATACTGACTGAAAATGCCCAAATATATTGCATGTCCTCTTCAGATTTATCTAAAATATGTAAAATTACACCAAATACCACTACAGTAGCACTGAAATCAATAAAACTCACTAACAGGATAAATAAATGGAAGAAATACTCCAAAAGATTAATATGTTAACCCTTTACCCAGCAATACTGACTGAAAATGCCTAAATAGATTGCATGTGCTCTTCAGATTTATACATACATACATACATAACATTTTAAGACGGAGTGCTCCACACAGATGTGCAGTTTCAGTCTCTTTTCCTAATGGCGGCGTTCCAGGCAACCCTGTTAAGGGATGCTTTACTTGTCAAGTTTTTGGATTTGAGATCGGCACGTATAGTCCGATCCCAGGTCTTACTCGGTCCACCCCTTGGTGCAGCTCAGCTCCCTCCACAATCGCAGACCTGCATCTTTTCACCCAATTTTGTTCATCCATTCTCTCCACATGTCCATACCATCCCAGTTTACTTGTACGCATCTCCTCGCTAATACTCTTTATACCTAAACGTCTCTTCAGCTCATCATTTGTTATTCTGTTGACATCCTTTATCTGAAATATGTAAAATTGCACCAATTACCAACTACATTACCAACAAATTTAATAAAGTACACTAACAGGATAAAGAAAATTAAGAAATAGCCCTAAAGATGAATTTATCTATCTATCTATTGACGGACGCCTTGATCCCCGAAGGATTGGCCACGAACGAAACACCCCTATGCACCTCTGTCCCCAGTCAGTCGATGCCCCTCCTCCCATCCAGCACCGCTTTCACGCATATACTTCTTAACTCCATCCTTCCACCTCTCTCTCGGTTTATTTCTCCCTCTGTCCTTCCACCTCACTCGTACACGCTCTTAGTCATTCTCTCGCTTCCCATACGTTCCACATGACCGAACCATCTCAAGGTGTTCTTTTTCGCACTTTCCAGTACATTCACACCACACCTCTCTCGTACTTCCTCATTCGTCTGTCTATCCCTCCATGTAACTCTGCACACACTTCTCAAGTAACTCATTTCCATCCCTTTCACTCTTGGTTTGAATCTCTCCAACAACGTCCATGCTTCGCTTCCGTAAGTCAGTGTCGGGATTACCACACTGTCATGCAATGACTTCTTCAGTTCCATGCTGACCACCCTATTTCATGTTACTGCTTTCAGCATTCCTACAACCCTCTTCCCCTGTTGCACCCTCTCCCACACTTCTTCATCCATACTCCCATCTTTACTCTGTACACTGCCAAGATACTTAAATGAGCTGACAATCTCCATAGCCTGACCGTTCAACTTCACCTCACACTCTGTGGCTTCACCCCTTTCGAAGACCATTTTTTGCACACTGTTCCAAAAATATTTACCAGACCCTGCAACTTCCATTCATATCATCAGCAAACAGCAGTACACAAACATCCACTGCTCTTCCTTGTATTTCTTTCATGACTCCATCCATATACTGTATATATAGAACAACCATCTGGACATCACACACCCTTGCTTTACCAAACATTCAGATCAAAGAACTCCCTCTGTTCATTCTTCACATGTACTGATACCTTTGCACTCTCATACATACTCTTCACTGCTTTCAGCAACTTGCCATCTACTCCATATATTCTCAGTACAGTACTTTCCACATACCTTCTCTATCAACTCTGTCATTCCACTCATTGCCTTCCCTTATTAGTGGTACACCAACATCCACTGCTCATCCTTGCATTTCTTTTATGACTCCATCCATATACAGTTCAGTATATATTGAACAACCACGGGGACATCACACACCCTTTCTTTAACCCAAAATTCAGATCAAAGAACTCGCTCTGTTCATTCTCAACACATACCGACACCTTTGCACCCTCATACATGCTTTTCACTGCTTTCAGCAACTTGCTATCTGCTCCGTATATTCCAAGTACCTTCTACATACCGGTACCTTCTCTATCAACTCTGTCATAGGCCTTCTCCAAGTCCATGAAGGCAGCATACAACTTTTGTCCCTTCTCAAGATATTTCTCCACAACATATTTCAGGGCAAAGATCTGAGCTACACATCCTATTCCCTTCCTATGATGAATACTGTATGTTAACCGTTTCCCCAGCAATACTAACTGAAAATGCCCAAATATATTGCATGTGCTCTTCGGATATATCTAAATTATGTAAAATTATACCAAATACCAACTACATTAGCACAAAACTCAATCAATCACAGAAACAGGATAAAAACATAGAATAAATACCCCAAAAGATGAATACATTTACCCTTTCCCCAGCAATACTTACTGAACATGCACAAATAAATTGCATGTGCTCTCCAGATTTAGCTGAAATATGTGAAATTACACCAAATACTAACTACATTAGCACAAAAATCAATCAAGCACTTTAACAGGATAAATAAAATGGAAGAAATAGCCCAAAAATGAATTTATCTATAGCCTACCGGTATATATTGCCGGACACCTTGATCCCCGAAGGGGTGACCATGAACGAAACGCCTGCGTATTTCAAGCTCGCTTGAGTTATCACTCTATCGTCTTTTAGAGCTTTTTGGTCCGGGGTAATTACCACACCATCGCGTCATAAGGAGTTTGAGGGGGTTAAATTGCTAGATACATAGAGGAAGAGGAATGCCAAGTAAAGCTAAACAAAAATATATAAGATATTTTTAACATCTATCTATCATCTATTGCCTGACGCCGTGATCCCCGAAGGGGTGGCCAAGAACGAACCGCCCCCATGCACCTCTGTCCCCAGTCAGTCGACGCCCCTCCCCCCAACCAGCACCGCCTTCGTTCATGTACTTCCTCACTCCATCCTTCCACCTCTCATTCGGTCTATCTCTCCCTCTCTGTCCCTCCACCTCGCTCTCATACACCCTCTTAGTCATTCTCTCGCTTTCCATACGTTCCATATGGCCGAACCATCTCAAGTTGTTCCTTTTCACACTTTCCAGCACATCTACCTCCACACCACACCTCCTTCTTACTTCCTCATTAGTCTGTCTATCCCTTCATGTAACTCCGCACGCACTCCTATTCGCTTCCGTAAGTCAGTGTCGGGATTACCACACTGTCATGCAAGGACTTCTTCACTTCCATACTGACCACCCTATTTCTTGTTACTGCTTTTAGCGTTCCTACAACCCTCTTCCCCTGTTGTACCCTCTCCCGCACTTCTTCATCCATAGTCCCATCTTTACTCAACACACTGCCCAGATACTTAAAAGAGTTGACGATCTCCATAGCCTGACCGTTCAGCTTCACCTCACACTCTGTGACTTTACCCCTTTCGAAGACCATAACCTTGCTCTTCCCCGCATTTACCTTCAAATTCTGTTTTTCGCACACTGTTCCAAACTCATTTACCAGACCCTGCAACTCCCATTCATTATCACTCATCAGAACTGTATCATCCGCAAACAGCAGTATAGGTAGCTTCCACTCAATTCCCTCCCTTTTCAGCGATACACCAACATCCACTGCTCTTGATAGTATTTCTTTTATGACTCCATCCATATATACAGTAAACAACCACGGGGACATCACACACCCCTGTTTCAAACCAACATTCAGGTCAAAGAACTCGCTCTGCTCACTCTCCACACGTACTGCCGCCTTTACACCCTCATACATGCTCTTCACGGCTTTCAGCAACTTGCCCTCTACTCCGTATATTCTAAGTACTTTCCACAAACCTTCTCTATCCACTCTGTCATAGGCCTTCTCCAAGTCCATAAAGGCAACATACACCTTTTGTTTCTTCTCCAGATACTTCTCCACAACACAATTCAGGGTAAAAATCTGATCTACACATCCTCTTCCCTTCCTAAAACCCTCCCTGCTCGTCGCCTATCCATTTCTCCGTTCTCATTCTCACTCTCTCAATCACTACTGGTACCCTACTGTATACCTTCCCTACTACGCTTAGAAGACATATTCCTCGGTGGTTACCACACACTCCTCTTTCCCCTTTGCCCTTATATAGGGGGACTATTATGCCAGTCTTCCAGTCACCGGGTGCACTCCCCTTCTCCCATGCTAGTTTGCACATTTTCCATACCCATTCTATCACTATCTGACCACCATACCTCAACATTTCCCCACACACTCCATCTGTTCCTGGTGCTTTCCCCAACTTCACTCTTTTCATGGCTTCCCACACTTCTGACCTCCTGATCCCCACCTCCTCCTCCACTACTTCTCTTCTTCTCCCTCCCATACCATATCCAGCTATGTTTGCTGGCTCTTCATTCCTTACATTTAGCAACTCACTGAAATACTCCCTCCATCTTTCGACTCTCTCTTGCTTCTCGGCTAGCATTCTCCCATTCTTATCTTTCACACCCTTACTGTTTCCCTTGCTACCTTCCCTAACTTTCTTGACTTCTTCCCAGAACAGTTTCTTACTTTCCCTCCATTTTACACTCAGGTGCTCGTTTCTGTCTCTCGGAATCTTCATTCCCTCTACTACCCAACCACTCTCTATATGCCTTCTTCTTTTCTTCCACAGCTATTCTTACCTCTTCTGTCCACCATGCTGTACCTTTCACTCCCCTCACTCTTCTCCTCACTCCACACACCTCACATGCTGCACAGATCTCATCCTTAAACACCTTGCTCATCTCCTCCACTTCCTCCATAACTTCCAGGTCGAACCCACCTAGTCGTCTTTCCACTGCTCTCCTGTACTCCTCCCGGACTTCCTCCTCCTGCAACCTCTCCACCCTCCTCACCATTCCACCCTCCTCTCGCCTCCCTCCAGCTCTCCTCACCCACTTCTTTTGTATCCTAACCTTAGCTACCACTACATAATGATCAGACAGACCCCCCTCCAATACCCCTATACACCCTAGCATCCATCACATATTTCTTCATTCGTTCATCCACACATACATAATCAATCAATGACTTTCGTTCCACCACTGTCTTATCCTTCATCGTCAACATCCGTTTCCACGTGTACCTGTGGATCATTCTATGTCGGAAGAAGGTGTTGGCTATCCACAGCCTCCTCCCCACACATACGTCCACAAGTGCACTACCATTCCCATTCACCTCTGATGGTACCCCCCACCCTCCCACCACTCCCTCAACTTTCCGATCACCCACCTTACCATTCATATCCCCAATCAGAAATATTCTTTCGTTCTTGTCAAACTTCTCCAGGCACGCCTCCACATTCATCCAGAACTCCTCTTTCTTTCTTTCAAGTATATCCTCTGTCGGGGCATACAATCAATACAATATTTTTAACATGAGGTTGCTTATAATAATTTGTACCTCTGCAGTTTCTCCATGGCTAACGAAAAAGGTCACATTCCTAAGAAGCCCCAACCAAAAAGGCCAAGCTTCTGTACAGAACAAATGCCACACCATTACCCTTATGGTGACCCTATCAAATAATCAAAACAACCACACTTCTTAACCCAATTCCCGCGGGGCCCCTCATATGACGGAGACGATTTTCCGGCTATTTTGTAGCCTGTGAGCCAGGCCAGCTTTTGCAAGCAGCACGGATGGACGTCAGCCGGAGCCTACAGGCCCCGCCACGACACTGAGGTTTGTGTGAGAGAGAGTTCACTTATGTGCAGCGTCACACATAGCGAAAACAGAAAATAATTGGTAATTATTAGCGATTTCGCCTAGGCCTATCGGATTTGGTAATTTTTAGCAATTTTGCCCTTCGTTTGCAAGATCCTTACAAGAAAACCAGAAGTCGTACAGGGATGATTCAGGAGTAATTTGAAAGCTATTACCGTACTTTCACGAATACATAATTGTATTACGCTCTGGCTTTTGCTTATGCATGAAAATGAGCAGGCAATGAAGGCAATTTCGGGCAATTATGCCTACTCGTACAGGAGTCCTTGGAGCGGCTTCGGTCGCGCCGGGAATTTCCACACCTCACACCACACACACACACATCACACAGTTTTTCCTACACCGAGAAATGACTCTCCGGCTGTCATTTCTCGAAGACTTCTTCTAGCCGGAGACATTGAGAGCAACCCAGGACCCACCTACACATACATATATTATGTCCAACTTGCTCAAAACCCATCGCTTCGAGTCGCCACACTAATGGTTCAGTTCTCTGCAATTCATGCAGGAACTGGACCCACTTCACCTGCACAACACTTGCCTCCAAGAAACACTACACGAACACCTGGACCTGTTCCTCATGCCCCTCCCTCTCCCAGTCAAATCCCTCGCCTAAAACCCGTCCACCTCTCCTCCCCAACCCACCTAACCTTCCCATATCATCCACTCCCACCCCTAAAACCTGTCCACCTCTCCTCCCTAACCCTCCTAACCTTCCCATACCATCCACATCCTCAACTCAACATACCACACCCCATCCTAATCCATTCCAACCCCCATCTGCTCCCCAATCCCCACCCCCACCTCACCCATCCCAACCCCCAGCCCCTCCCTCACCCCCACCCCATCCTCGTGCAGCAGCACCCAACATACATCGTGCACATAACATTAACATTCTCCAATTGAACATAGATGGCATCAACACAAAGAAACACGAACTCTCACACTTCATCAAACAACACAACATACACATTGCCATCTTACAAGAAACAAAACTCCCGCACAACACAAAAAAACACCCACATTTCATGATTTCACCACCATCAGACAAGACCGACAGTATGCAGGATGCTGAGGCCAAATTCAGAGAGTGGAGAGAGGGCATGGCGAGCAAGGGTTTAAGAGTCAATATTAACAAAACCAAGGTTATGCATTGTAGTTTGAGACGAGGCAATGTGGAAAAGAGCGGTGCATACCCATGTGCAGTGTGTGGAAAGGGAGTGGGCGTTAACTCAATTCAATGTAGCATCTGTCGATGTTGGGTACACCATGGGAGTAAGCGCTGTAGTAGAATAAAGGGGCCCCTGCCGAAGGATAAGTCAGAAATAGAGAAATTTGAGTGCGTAGTGTGCAAAGGCGAGCTTGTGTTAAGTGATGATCCTGTGGCTGTGAATTTTGGAAATGAGTCTTTGGAGCTGGTGAACAAGTTTTGTTACCTAGGAGATACCATCTCTGCCGGTGGTGGGGCTGAGGCTGCCACTGTTGCTAGAATTAGGTGTGGCTGGGGGAAGTTCAGAGAGTTGATGCCAATCCTGACCATGAAAAGAATGCCTCTCCCCCTGAAGGGAAAGGTGTATGCCTCATGTGTTAGAAGTGCAATGACGTATGCCTCAGAAACATGGGCCGTTAAGGTAGAGGATGTCAACAGAATGGAGCGTAATGAGATGAGAATGGCGAGATGGATGTGTGGGGTCAGGCTACAGGATAGAATAACAAATGTTGAGCTGAGGAGACGTTTAGGTATAAAGAGTATTAGCGAGGTGATGCGTACAAGTAGACTGGGATGGTATGGACATGTGGAGAGAATGGATGAACAAAATTGGGTGAAAAAATGCAGGTCTGTGATTGTACAAAGGAGTACAAAGGAGTACAAAGGAAATCAAGCAACAACAGATCTAGTGACCCTTCTAGGCTGCTTGTCCTCCAAAACACTGAGGATCAAGTGTCCAAACAGTGGTTTAGAGTGGGTAAGGGAACATTGGAAAGGGAACTACTGCCCTGCCACTAACGTGGCAGGACTAGGAAGTTAGTAGGGGACATATGGGTTAGTAACTGAGGGGAGGATAAAGTTATTCATTTACAAACGCAGTCAGTCGCGGGTTTGATGCGAGATATTTGTCTAGGCGGAATTTAAATGAATCAACGGTGCTGCAGTCTATAACGTTTCGGGGAAGCCCATTCCACAAGTTGACAACTCGATTGAAGAAGAAATTCTTAGATTCGTGCGAGTTAAAAGATTTACCAATAATTTTGCAACCGTTTCCCCGTGTGTAATTAGATTGGTTGATAGTGAAGTACTTACTACAGTTCATATTGTCGATGCCTTTGATGATTTTGAACACTTGAATTAAGTCGCCTCTTAATCTGCGCTGGGTTAAAGGAAATAGATTTAATTCTCTAAGACGCTCTTCGTATGGTTTGTTCTTTAGGCTAGGTATCATTTTGGTAACTCTACGTTGAACTCGTTCTAGCTTGTTTATATCTTTTTGGTAATAAGGGCACCAGGATTGAACGCAGTATTCCAGAAGAGGGCGGACTAAGGAATTGTAAAGGGTTAGGATAACTTCTTTGGATTTATGCTCAAATGACCTGCCTATAAAGCCAATTATTTTGTTTGCCTTCTTAACAACTTCTGAACATTGTTGACTCGGTTTTAGGTTACTCGATATTGTTACTCCCAGATCAGTTTCTCTGTTTACATTCTTAAGCTGAGTGCCATTCATCGAATAGTTTGCTTTCTCATTTAGGTATCCGACATGTAGTACTTTACATTTATCCGCATTGAAACTCATTTGCCAAATTTGGGCCCAACATGACAATTTATCTAGATTGTGTTGCATATCGTCAACTTGTTCTTTTGAGAGTACGCTATTTGCAATTTTTGTATCGTCAGCAAATTTTGAGATTGTGCAGGTGAGACCCTCATCTATGTCGTTGATGTAAATTAGAAAGAGAATTGGTCCTAGTACCGATCCCTGGGGTACCCCGCTACTTACATTGGTCCATTTAGATGCCTTACCGTTTATGACTACTCTTTGCTTTCTGTTGTTGAGCCAATTTTCTATCCATTTCAACACACCGTCTTGTATTCCATGCGCTTTTAGTTTTAGCAGTAAACGTTTGTGGGGAACTTTGTCAAAGGCCTTTTGAAAATCAAGGTATATAATATCTACAGCTTTACTCTCATCGTAGAGGTTGAGGATATCGTGGAAGAAGTCTAAGAGGTTTGTTAAACAGGAACGTTTTTTACGAAAGCCGTGTTGAGTATCTTTAAGTATGTTATTTTCCTCTAAGTGATTTACGAGTCTGTCTCGTATGACCGTTTCTAGCATTTTACATACAACTGAGGTTAAGCTAATTGGACGATAGTTACTGGGTAGGGATTTGCTGCCTTTTTTGAATATCGGTGTTACGTTGGCTAGCTTCCACTGATCAGGCATAGTTCCAGACTGCAAGGATTTATTGAATAGTAATGTCAGTGGTTTGGAGAGCTCATTCTTAGCTTCCTTTAGAACTCTAGGCGAGATTGTATCAGGTCCTGGCGTTTTATTTACTTTGAGTTTATCTAAACAATTCAATACTTCTCTCTCTGTAACGGTAATATTGCTTAGAAGATCTGAATTATCAATCTGAATCGGCGATGGTGTAGGGATATCACAGAGGTCTTCGGTTGTAAAAACTGATGCAAAGAAGGTATTGAGGGCATTACTCATTTGTACTTCGTCTTTGGTGTATTCTCCTTTTTCATCGACTAACGGTCCAACAGTTGAAGTAACTACTTTTTTCTTTCTGATATAACTATAGAATTCTTTCGGGTTTGTTTTACTTTGATTCGCAATATGTAACTCTAAGGTCTTTTTACTTTGCTTAATTAACTTTTTGGCTTTGCGTCGTAGCTCTACAAATTTCACCCGTTCTTCGTCATTTTGTGAGGATTTTAATCTATCATTAGCAAATTTTTTAGCAAGCAGGCAGTTTGAAATATCTTTATTCCACCATTTGGGCTTATTATTATGGCCTGGACGCCGTATTTTCGATGGTATGCAGTCTTGCACTGCTTTTAGGTAAGTGGTTTCGAATAACTTCCAAGATGTATTTATATCGTTATTGTTAATTAAAAAGCTCCAGTCAGTTTCTTTAAACATAGCTCTAAGTTTATGGAAGTTTGCTTTCTTGAAATTAGGGACTTTTTCGATGCTACTATTTGGTTCGTTACTAGTAAACTTTAAAGTGAAAGTTATCGTACGATGGTCGCTGTTACTGAATTCATCACCAACATTCAAATTCTCTATCAATTCTTCTTTTGTTGCAAGTACAATGTCAAGAACGTTATTACCACGGGTCGGCGTTCGAACAAATTGATAAAGCGAACTCTCTTGCAAGTTCGTATACAAGTCATGTCCGGAGTGTGAAGTAAGAGTATCGCCCCACTTGGTCACAGGTAAATTAAAGTCGCCAAAAATTACGGTATCTTGTGAGTTACTTACATCTGCAATTTGTTCGTAAATTTCTCGGTCAGTTTGCACTGATTGAGCTGGAGGTCT
>JBAKBP010008146.1:0-67500 GCA_037953745.1 Lithodes maja | reverse complement strand
TTAAACGTATTATAGTTTTGGCTTTATTTACATTGACTACTCGGATAATCCAGTAGGAATGTCATTAGGAAGAGGGAAACATTCACATCCTCGCTAGGTGGTAGTATTAAGGGGGTACTGGTTGGATTTTGGTCTATATATTTTTATATTTTATTTATTTTTTAGTTTCCTCGATAGACCTCTATCAAGCTTAGAAAAACACCCCCTAGACACCCTGTCAAGATAAATTTGTAATTTTTTCGGTAGAAAAATTTCCCGGCCGGAGGCCGGTTCCTTTTAAAATTAGAGGCTCGCTATCGCTCGCCAGGTAAAAACTCATTTTAACAGTTCTATTGCTTTTATATATCATATAATACACCATAGAATACGTTTTTAATAACTAGAAAAAGAGGCCTTCGATTAAACAATTACGCGTATGGTATTCTCCTATAAATACCTTACTAGATTTATGATACGAGCTTAGGAACCATAACAATACTTAATTTGTAGCTCGGTGATGCAAAGTTTATCAGATATAAGGTTTGAATTATTGTCCATGGAAGCGGGATGAGAGACTGAAAGCGATGTGTTTGTTTACTTTCTACCCACCGCTAGATGGCAGGTCAATCGCGAGCGGCGATTTATAATTATCTCGTAAAGTTTATGTTTTAATGTATAGATATTTTTAAATTATAATGGTATTTTAATAGTAGTACCAGTTCATTTGTTAGGTTTTGTAGGTCCTACAATATGATTTTCATCTAAAATATTGGCTTAAATAGTTTATTTTCGTGTTTTCGTTGTTACTTCGCCACCAAAATGGTTTGAAGACCCAGCATGCCTCGGGGAGTAGCGTCAGTTCACACAGCTCGGTGGTTCTTCTACTAGGCTTCAAGATGGAACGGTGTGTCGATTGCGACGGTGGAACCCACAGATTTCATACACGCTGCCAGTGCATCCGATCAAGTTTGTGTTCGTCACGGCCTTATTTTGGAAACTAAAACCTGCGAGTTGTGTGGAAAAAGTGTGAAATTAGTTAGTCTAAACAAAACGAAAGTGTGACTATGTGGTGCCTCGTATACAAGATGCTGATCACTAATGGCTGGTAAGTGATTTTCGGACAATGTTATTTTTTTACGTGGGCCTCCACGCCCCTCTGTATGGTCTATTTGGGGGGGGGGGGGGCTGACTGGCCCCATATACTGATAATTACAATAAGTCATGGGTGAGTGGGTGGGTGGGGGGGTAAAGCTGCTCCTCAACTTATCCTGTATCCATTTTCTTTAGTCTATGCTCAAAACTCAGTTTTCTGAAAAAGCGTGGGTTTCGAGGGGTTGGGGGGGGGGGGGGGGGACGGAGCAGCCTGATAAGTAAAGAATTACCATATTTTTTGTTTATGGACGATCTCTCGAGATATTTTGTGTAAGGGCACACATACTGTGCATGGGGTGGACACATAGCCTTGTTCTTCCTTGCCATAGTGGTAACCTACCGCTTTATTATTATTATTATTATTATTATTATTATTATTATTATACCCTCCAGTACCCTGTTCCCCCTTCCTCATGATAGCTTAGTCAACAATCGGGCACATCATAATAAAGAACCTATGGTCGATATCAGCAAATATATCCACCGTATAATCTATAATGTACCGTACAGTGTGTAGCAGCCTTTATGGAAGTAAACGTACAGTTGCTCACATAAGTTATGTTCCTCTCCGCGATCTTTTACTTGTATTTAGTATTAATGCGCATGGTTGAGTTACGGGTGTAGTGTCTTATGCAGTAGTTAACTCCTCTGAATTGTCAACTTATAATAATATAACTCACGTTTGCAATTCATTCATACTGATTTTACTTTCATACATAAGATCACGATATTGAAATTATCATTGGTGGGTACTGGAGAGTCAAGATCTACATTATAACCTCCTCTAAATAAACATAATCATTCTTCTAATAAAGGCAAAACACATACTCACCACCCAATTTAATAAGTACAATAATAATACCACTTCTATGTGTAAATCGACCCTTCTGAGGTCAAAAATGCGAACCATTTTGCTTTATCTCTACTAGAAGTACCCTAACCAGGGTATGGCCAACCCCTAAAATTTACTGTGAAAACCAAATAATGAAATTTAGCATTCAGACAGCTGTATATCAGTTTTTAGTTGATAAAATGTGGTCTATGGGGTTATCAACCACGGAGAATTCAGAAATCAACACCATTTGGGTCTGTGATGTCGGGAAGTGCTCCAATTCGGGTATGTGATATATTCCGGGTTAAATCCTATGATAGAAAGCGAGATGATGGGTCGACCTCTAAATATCATTGTATCGCGATGAAATTTTGCACACAAGGAGAGGAATGCAACACGAAAAAAAGCAGCGGTGTGGAGAAAGGACCAGTGCACTTTGAAATTTTACCCCCTCTTCTTGGACCACCCTTACATGCTAATACTGGTTTCTTGAGTGAATGCCAATGCCTGATACAACTTGAGATCAATCGATTGCGGAATTTTGGGTAAAAGTGTAGATCCGGTTTCACAGCGAATTTTGCGTTTTTTGTTTTTGTTTTTCTCAGTTTTCTTTAATATACAGTGTTGTTTTATACTAAGGACTGGTGGAAATGAATATTTACCCATCATCCAACAATCTAAAAACACGGCCCCCACTAGTGGGGAGGGCTATGAAGATCAGCGAAATTTGCGGGGTAAAAGACGAAAATAAGGGGTAATATTAGCCTAACCTAACAACCTTACCTAACCTAACCTAGTATATTAGGAGGGGGCTGCCGCCCCCACACCCTCGCTGGTATGGTATTAAAATAATAAAAGATTGACGGTCGCCGAAAAAAAGTTAATGAAGTCTGCGGTGTTTACTCCACAATCTTCAGCTTTGGCTGTGGATAACAGGAGGTAAATATTAAATTTGTCACAGTAATTATAATTACATTTGCGCCGCTACTGACTGATATAGGAATGAAGTATGGTATATGACGAATGTATAGAAGCCATATAAATTGATGAGTGTGCTGTGAAGGATCTAGAATAATACCGAATTTTGGAAAGTGTTACATTACTTTTGGTACTGACTGAACATTTCCTACTACTTAATCATTCCATACCCTTGCTCCACCTTCCTCATCATAGCTAGGTCAACAATTGGACACATGATAAAGAGCCTTAGGTCGATATAATTAATGATGTATACTCTTCAGTAGGCATATAATATACTTTTTTAGTTTGTCCTATAGGATATGGGATTATGTGATGCGAGGTGGTATAACTTCAAATTAACATATATAAATTTCTAGAAAAATGAGACAGGAAATATTATATTTGAGCTAATACATCGTTTAAAAATGGATAACACGTCATATTAGTGTTGATATAAACGCATTTTTTTTTTCTAGTTCAAGCGCCACATTTCAGAATTCCTCCCTTGTGGCTGGAATTACCGTCGGGCTGTTAATTATGCTAATCTGTCTGCTTGGTCCTTTTTAAAGTCTGTAATTCTATCTTACTGTCTTGTTGCTTACTTCTTTACTCTCCTGTTTACTCGTGTTTTTAAATTGATGCCTCCGAAGACGTTTCGCTGTTGATTTTATTGTGTACAACGTATACACATTCGCAATAGTTCTTCGTAAATGTGAATTTAATAGATTAGTAGTGGTGGGCTGACCCTCTGTCAGAGTGAGGGTTGGTGTCCTCTACTTCCCATAGCCCCTTCTGTCTTTTTCTCCCTCTGCATCTCTAATTTGTTCAAATGGCGTAGGGATGCGGCGACCCCAACGCCCGCCACTTTCTGGTGCAGGTAGCCTCTTCTGTGGTGGAGGGGTGAGATATTTCCACCACCGCTTTTCTCCAGCGAGACGTAGAAGTCGGCTAAAGAGGATCGGGGGCGGGGGGCCTGGTATCCTTCTCCTCTTAAATAAATCTACCAAAAAAAAAACGAGACAGAGATAGGGGCGAGGGAACGCGTTCGTGGTCCCGGACCCTAAGAATAGGAGCTTTAAATGTGCAAGGATGTACTACGAATGAGAAGCGAGAGGACATTGGAAGGTTATTTGAAAGAAGGAAGTATGATGTGCTTGCACTGAATGAAACAAAGGAGAGGGAGAAGTGGATTTTGGAAACGTGATAGGTAGAAAGTCTGGAGTAGATGAGGGAGTTCGTGGGAAAGAGGGAGTGGCTATTATTGTGAAGGAGGAGTTGAGAGAGTTTATAAAAGAGTGGAAAGAGGTGTCATCAAGGCTAATGTGGGTGCGAATGCAGTTTAACTTGGGTGAAAGGTGGGTTTTTGTAAGTGCATATGGACCAGGAATAAAAAAAGAGAGTTAGACGAGGTAGAGGGTTTCTGGGAGGATTTGAGAGCTGTCTACAAGGGTTTGATGAAAATGAAAATGTTATAGTTTTAGGGGACCTAAATGCTAGGGTAGGAAATAAGACAAGGTTTGGATGATAGAGGAATGACTATAGATCAGGCAAAGGAAGTGGTAATAAACAGGAATGAATGGAGAATGCTTGTGAATAGTTGAGTGAACACGTGGTCATTTGGGGGAAGGGGTCGGGCGCAAGTTGGACTAGATAATAGTCCATCAGGCGCCTGGCCCGGGGAGATGATTAATATGAAGGGTGCGCCTGGAAGTGTGGTGGGCGGGCATGTGGCTTTGGCTCCGCTGCATGTCTGCCTGCCGAGATTGGAGCCTCTCCGGGTGGTCGGGGGCCGGGGGAGTGCTGGAGCGACGTTGGTGACCCTGGTTTCTGGGTATTTTCCTGGGTGACCTAGATGTGTGTGAATTTTGCGTTTTGTCTGTGTTTGTTCGTTGTTTTGTCTTGTGTTTTGTGTTTTCCTGTTCTTGCTCTGTCTTGAGTCGGCCACCCCCAAGAAAATACAAACAAAAACAATAATAAAATAGAGGAAATAAAAATAAAAATAGAAAAAGTGGGGATTGGGCCTGAGCATATAGATAGATAGATAGATTTTGACGTTATATTACTATAAATTATATTTAATGTATATGCAATAAAAGAACAATAGGGAGAATAAGAGAGGGCTAGAACAAAAATAATAACAAAGCAGCTGTTCATGGTGATAGATATACAACGAAAAACAGTGCGGAGTCTAAACATTTTCGAAAAACAGTGCGGAGTCTAAACCTTTCGAAAACAAAATTGAGTGACGGGGGAAAGAGAGAAAAAGGAGAGAGAGAGAGGGAAGCTGGAAAAAGTGTGAACATGTTCGGATCAGAGAGAGAGAGAGAGAGAGAGAGAGAGAGAGAGTGTGAGTGAGTGAGAGTTACATATATACACAGCTCACACAGACCCTTTGATGCCAACGAGGTGATCCGACCTTGAAAATTCCGGGGAAAACAAATCAATCTCATATAATAAGACCATTATAAATAACAATACTATAAATAATACAATAAATAAATAATAAATTATAAATATTTATAAATATATATAAATATTAAATAGATAATATACATAGATAATATAATAACAATACTAATATAATACAACTAATAAGCCTAATAAGATAGGATCGGAAAGCACGTCGAGGCTCTCTCCCCACCCTCCTGTCCTTCCGGGGGAGAAGTGAACAGTCAGATAAAGGTAAACTCCCACACACACAGCCAGCAGGAAAGCAAGTAGAAATAGCAACACAAAAATATAAGACAAACAGAGCCAGAGTGGGTGCAAGAGTGGCTGCAAATCCTGATACAATTCCGAAGGGGAGACGCTGGAAGAATGAGAGGAATGACAGACGGAGGAATAACGGTGCGTGGAGTAAAGAGAAACAGAGGAATAACAGTGCGTGGAGTAAAGATAAACAGAGGAATAACGGTGCGTGGAGTAAAGAGAAACAGAGGAATAATGGGGCGTGGAGTAAAGAGAAACAGAGGAATAACGGTGCGTGGAGTAAAGAGAAACAGAGGAATAACGGTGCGTGGAGTAAAGAGAAACAGAGGAATAACGGTGCGTGGAATAAATAGAAACAGAGGAATAACGGTGCGTGGAGTAAAGAGAAACAGAGGAATAACGGGGCATGGAGTAAAGAGAAACAGAGGAATAACGGTGCGTGGAGTAAAGAGAAACAGGAATAACGGTGCGTGGAGTAAAGAGAAACAGAGGAATAATGGTGCATGGAGTAAAGAGAAACCGAGGAATAACGGGGCGTGGAGTAAAGAGAAACAGAGGAATAACGGTGCGTGGAGTAAAGAGAAACAGAGGAATAACGGTGCGTGGAGTAAAGAGAAACAGAGGAATAACGGTGCGTGGAGTAAAGAGAAACAGAGGAATAACGGTGCGTGGAGTAAAGAGAAACAGGAATAACGGTGCGTGGAGTAAAGAGAAACAGAGGAATAACGGTGCGTGGAGTAAAGAGAAACAGGAATAACGGTACGTGGAGTAAAGAGAAACAGAGGTATAATGGGGCGTGGAGTAAAGAGAAACAGAGGAAAAACGGTACGTGGAGTAAAGAGAAACAGAGGAATAACGGTGCGTGGAGTAAAGAGAAACAGAGGAATAATGGTGCGTGGAGTAAACGGAAACAGAGGAATAACGGTACGTGGAGTAAAGAGAAACAGAGGAATAACGGTGCGTGGAGTAAAGAGAAACAGAGGAATAACGGTGCGTGGAGTAAAGAGAAACAGAAGAATAACGGGGTGTGGAGTAAAGAGAAACAGAGGAATAACGGGGCGTGGAGTAAAGAGAAACAGAGGAATAACGGTGCATGGAGTAAAGAGAAACAGAAGAATAACGGTGCGTGGAGTAAAGAGAAACAGAGGAATAACGGTGCGTGGAGTAAAGAGAAACAGAGGAATAACGGTGCGTGGAGTAAAGAGAAACAGAGGAATAACTGTGCATGGAGTAAAGAGAAACAGAGGAATAACGGTGCGTGGAGTAAAGAGAAACAGAGGAATAACGGTGCGTGGAGTAAAGAGAAACAGGAATAACGGTGCGTGGAGTAAAGAGAAACAGAAGAATAACGGTGCGTGGAGTAAAGAGAAACAGAGGAATAACGGTGCGTGGGGTAAAGAGAAACAGGAATAACGGTGCATGGAGTAAAGAGAAACAGGAATAACGGTGCGTGGAGTAAAGAGAAACAGGAATAACGGTGCGTGGAGTAAAGAGAAACAGGAATAACGGTACGTGGAGTAAAGAGAAACAGAGGTATAATGGGGCGTGGAGTAAAGAGAAACAGAGGAAAAAACGGTACGTGGAGTAAAGAGAAACAGAGGAATAACGGTGCGTGGAGTAAAGAGAAACAGAGGAATAATGGTGCGTGGAGTAAACAGAAACAGAGGAATAACGGTACGTGGAGTAAAGAGAAACAGAGGAATAACGGTGCGTGGAGTAAAGAGAAACAGAAGAATAACGGGGTGTGGAGTAAAGAGAAACAGAGGAATAACGGTGCGTGGAGTAAAGAGAAACAGAGGAATAACGGGGCGTGGAGTAAAGAGAAACAGAGGAATAACGGTGCGTGGAGTAAAGAGAAACAGAAGAATAACGGTGCGTGGAGTAAAGAGAAACAGAGGAATAACGGTGCGTGGAGTAAAGAGAAACAGAAGAATAACGGTGCGTGGAGTAAAGAGAAACAGAGGAATAACGGTGCGTGGAGTAAAGAGAAACAGAGGAATAACGGGGCGTGGAGTAAAGAGAAACAGAGGAATAACGGTGCGTGGAGTAAAGAGAAACAGAGGAATAACGGTGCGTGGAGTAAAGAGAAACAGAAGAATAACGGTGCGTGGAGTAAAGAGAAACAGAAGAATAACGGGTGTGGAGTAAAGAGAAACAGAGGAATAACGGGGCGTGGAGTAAAGAGAAACAGAGGAATAACGGTGCGTGGAGTAAAGAGAAACAGAGGAATAACGGTGCGTGGAGTAAAGAGAAACAGAGGAATAACGGTGCGTGGAGTAAAGAGAAACAGAGGAATAACGGTGCGTGGAGTAAAGAGAAACAGAGGAATAACGGTGCGTGGAGTAAAGAGAAACAGAGGAATAACGGGGCGTGGAGTAAAGAGAAACAGAGGAGTAACGATGCGTGGAGTAAAGAGAAACAGAGGAATAACGGTGCGTGGAGTAAAGAGAAACAGAAGAATAACGGTGCGTGGAGTAAAGAGAAACAGAGGAATAACGGGCGTGCAGTAAAGAGAAACAGAGGAATAACGGGGCGTGGAGTAAAGAGAAACAGAAGAATAACGGTGCGTGGAGTAAAGAGAAACAGAGGAATAACGGTGCGTGGAGTAAAGAGAAACAGAGGAATAACGATGCGTGGAGTAAAGAGAAACAGAGGAATAACGGTGCGTGGAGTAAAGAGAAACAGAGGAATAACGGGGCGTGGAGTAAAGAGAAACAGAGGAATAACGGTGCGTGGAGTAAAGAGAAACAGAGGAATAACGGTGCATGGAGTAAAGAGAAACAGAGGAATAACGGGGCGTGGAGTAAAGAGAAACAGAGGAATAACGGTGCGTGGAGTAAAGAGAAACAGAGGAATAACGGGGCGTGGAGTGGAGTAAAGAGAAACAGAAGAATAACGGGGCGTGGAGTAAAGAGAAACAGAGGAATAACGGTGCATGGAGTAAAGAGAAACAGAGGAATAACGGTGCGTGGAGTAAAGAGAAACAGAGGAATAACGGTGCGTGGAGTAAAGAGAAACAGAGGAATAACGGGGCGTGGAGTAAAGAGAAACAGAGGAATAACGGTGCGTGGAGTAAAGAGAAACAGAAGAATAACGGGGTGTGGAGTAAAGAGAAACAGAGGAATAACGGTGCGTGGAGTAAAGAGAAACAGAGGAATAACGGTGCGTGGAGTAAAGAGAAACAGGAATAACGGGGTGTGGAGTAAAGAGAAACAGAGGAATAACGATGCGTGGAGTAAAGAGAAACAGAAGAATAACGGTGCGTGGAGTAAAGAGAAACAGAGGAATAACGGTGCGTGGAGTAAAGAGAAACAGAGGAATAACGGTGCGTGGAGTAAAGAGAAACAGGAATAACGGGGCGTGGAGTAAAGAGAAACAGAGGAATAACGATGCGTGGAGTAAAGAGAAACAGAAGAATAACGGTGCGTGGAGTAACAGAGGAATAACGGGGCGTGGAGTAAAGAGAAACAGAGGAATAACGGGGCGTGGAGTAAAGAGAAACAGAGGAATAACGGTGCGTGGAGTAAAGAGAAACAGAGGAATAACGGGGCGTGGAGTAAAGAGAAACAGAGGAATAACGGTGCGTGGAGTTACGAAGATATAGTACGCACTGCATAGAACATTCGGTCGTTACTAAGCAGTCTGACTATAATTTAGATAATTAAGTTGAGGCAGTTGGTTTGTCGAGTTCTCCTCCCTCATGTTTAGCCCTATTAGTTATGAGATTTCAAAACATTCGCTCCACTAGTTTGGCGATTTTCAGACCTTTTGCCCCATTTCTTTGCCAATATGAAGACCTTTCGTGCCAGTTTTGGTGTCGATTTTGTTCCTGGCGAGCGATAGCGAGCCTGTATTTGAAGAGGAATCGGCCTTCGGCCAGGACATTTTTCTACCGAAAAAATGTACGTATTTATATCTAAGGGGGTCTTGTGGTTGTTTTTTTAGGTTTGATAGAGGTACAGAGAGTAAACTAAACACCCTCCTTATCCATTGAGCCGAACCAGTAAATTATGCTGCACCATACCGTCTGGGTGAGACAAGGGTAACAACCAAGTCACTTCTGAGCCTTCGGATGTCAAAAGCTCAGTGCCCCAAGGAACAGTGCTAACGCCCCTTCTGTTCCTCATACTAATTTGCGACATAGATACCAACACCAGACACAGTACGGTGTCGTCTTTTGCTGATGACACAAAATTAAGCAAGATAGTAAACACACACGAGGACACGGGCCGACTGCAGGAAGACATGATGTAGTGTTCCAGTGGACCAGGGAAAACAACATGCAATTCAATGAGGAAAAATTCCAATTAATACGGTACGGAGATAATAATGGTGTTAAAGAAATTACAAATTACTTAACATAATCAAACCACATAATAAAACGGAAAGACAGTGTGAAAGACCTTGGGGTATTAATGTCTGAAAATATGGGTTTCAAAGTACATAACCAGGTCAAAGTGGCGGCTGCGAAACGTCTAACGGGTTGGATTCTGCGTACTTTTAAAACACGCGGTGAATTGCCTATGATAACGCTCTTCAAATCTCTAGTGCTACCGCGGCTTGAATACTGAAACGTATTAACATCCCCATACAAAGCAGGTGAAATAAATGACGTAGAGAGTGTACAAAGAAATTTCACTTCGCATATAAGTTCGATAAAACATCTACACTATTGGGAGCTTTTAAGAGCACTGAATCTGTACTCACTGGAACGTAGAAGAGAACGTTACCTAATAATATACACGTGGAAAATCGCAGAGGGTTTAGTACCAAACCTACATACTCGATAGTCATGAAATTCAGTGATAGGAGAGGCTGGAATGCGAAATCCCCCGGATGAATAACATGGGTGCTATGGGCTCTCTGCGAGAGGGCTGGTTATCACACAGAGGCCCACGTCTCTTCAACAAACTCCCACGGCGAGTAAGAGACATGAGGGACATCTCGTTAGACAACTTCAAGAGAGCCCTAGATGTCGAACTGCAAAAAGTGCCAGACGAGCCCATCCTCGCAAGGGAGCGAGCTGTCGCTTCAAACAGTCTACTGCACCAAATCACCACCCATAACGAGGGGCGTCGCGCTCCTTGGTGCCGCTAGAAGAGCGGCGAACACATCAAAAGGTATGTAACAGCAACACAGAGGGGCTCTCTCCTCACCCACCATTTTTTTTCCGGTATTTTTGGTCCGCATGAACAGGAGAAAAAGCAGACTCGCTATTGCTCGCTAGGATATATTCGATACCTAAATGGTACGAAAGGTCTTAAAATCGGCAAACTAAATCGGCAAACGTCTTAAAATCTCAAAAACTAATGGAGTTAAACATGAAAGAGAAGGGGATCAAAAAACAATAAACTCCCCCGTCACCTTAGACTTACTATACTACTTATAATATCATCAGTTTGTCTATATTCGATTATTTATTTATTTATTTATTTTTTTTTTGCCTGGCGGAAAGTCTAATCCCCCTAGCAGTTGATTTCTCGACACTTAAGGGGGGTGACCTGTTTTTTGTTCTGTCCTTTTCTATCTTTCTCTGGCTTGTATCCATTTGGCCCCATTCAGCCTACTGTATTAAGACGTTTATCCCCATCCAGGTGTAAATTATTTACTGGTGAGCGGTAGCGAGCCAGCATATTTTTTATTTTTGTTTGACAGCAGGCTAAATTTGTACATTTTTCGATAGACAAATTTCTCCGGCGAAGCCGGATTTCTTCATATAATGCTGGCTCCCTATCGCTCGCCAGGAATAAATCGACACCTAGATGGGGATAAACGTCTTAAAATAGTTGGCTGAATGGGGCCGAATGGATACAAGCCAGAGAAAGAGAGAAAAGGACAGAAATAACAAAAAGCAGGTCACCCCCCTTAATGGAAGAATATGAAACTGCTATGTCTGTGCATCATATTATAGACACGTTTTCCCAATAAATTCAACACCATAATCGACTATAAAAACAATTGTGTAATAGATGAGTAATTAAGATGGGGATATGTCAGTTTCTCGCCAGCTCGACAAAATACATAACAACAAATATAAGTTAATACAGACTATAGTTCACTTCCTTCGTATTTCCCCTCTCCTTATCTCACCCTCGCTCCTTCCTTCCTTCCTGCCTTCCTTCCTTCCTTCCTTACCTCCTTCCTGCCTTCCTTCCTTACCTCCTTCCTGCCTTCCTTCCTTACCTCCTTCCTGCCTTACCTCCTTCCTGCCTTCCTTGCTTACCTCCTTCCTGCCTTCCTTCCTTCTCCGCTTCTTCTCTTGGTCTTAAATTTAACCTTTCTTGTGAGGTTATCTGTGAATTATATTTTTTGTGGGTTACTTTATCTTATTTTCATTCTTGTGTTGTTGTTCTGTATTATGTTTTGATGTTTTAGAATTGTTGCTTCTTTTGCTTGTATATTTGGTGTTGTTGTTTATGTTATCGTGTATATTGTTGTTGATAATTTATCGCTTTGTTCTTGGTAGTTTGGTTCTTAAATTATCGTGCATCTTCTTGCTTCGTTCCATTGTATTGTAATATTGTTGTGATTGTCAATAGTGCTATCCACATCCGTCTAACGCAAAGGGCGTATGTATGAAAAGATGCGGTACAAACTACAACATATTGTTATGAGTATTGACTGATAACTTTGTCTTCTTTCATATGTGATTATTAATTTACCGTAATACAGGTGGAATTGTGTTTTTATGTGTTTGTAATGTATTGATAATGTGATAATGTACTCTCTCTCTCTCTCTCTCTCCCTCTACCTCTCTCTCTCTCCCCCTCTCTCTCCCTCTCTCTCTCTCTCTCTCTCTCCCTCTACCTCTCTCTCCCTCTCTCTCTCTCTCTCTCTCTCTCTCTCTCTCTCTCTCTCTCTCTCTCTCTCTCTCTCTCTCTCCGGTTATGTAATGTTTGAGAAAAGCCGAATAAATCGAAATGGAGGTGGCGTTTTACTTTATATCAAGTACTCCTGTCAAAACCTCAAATTGTGAACGTCGACACATCTTTTGTGCTAATAAAGAATAATAAAGGTACAACAATAATAATTGCGTTAATATACAGACCTCCAGCTCAATCAGTGCAAACTGACCGAGAAATTTACGAACAAATTGCAGATGTAAGTAACTCACAAGATACCGTAATTTTTGGCGACTTTAATTTACCTGTGACCAAGTGGTGCGATACTCTTACTTCACACTCCGGACATGACTTGTATACGAACTTGCAAGAGAGTTCGCTTTATCAATTTGTTCGAACGCCGACCCGTGGTAATAACGTTCTTGACATTGTACTTGCAACAAAAGAAGAATTGATAGAGAATTTGAATGTTGGTGATGAATTCAGTAACAGCGACCATCGTACAATAACTTTCACTTTAAAGTTTACTAGTAACGAACCAAATAGTAGCATCGAAAAAGTCCCTAATTTCAAGAAAGCAAACTTCCATAAACTTAGAGCTATGTTTAAAGAAACTGACTGGAGCTTTTTAATCAACAATAACGACATAAATACATCTTGGAAGTTATTCGAAACCACTTACCTAAAAGCAATGCAAGACTGCATACCATCGAAAATACGGCGTCCAGGCCATAATAATAAGCCCAAATGGTGGAATAAAGATATTTCAAACTGCCTGCTTGCTAAATAATTTGCTAATGATAGATTAAAATCCTCACAAAATGACGAAGAACGGGTGAAATTTGTAGAGCTACGACGTAAAGCCAAAAAGTTAATTAAGCAAAGTATAAAGACCTTAGAGTTACATATTGCGAATCAAAGTAAAACAAACCCGAAACAATTCTATAGTTATATCAAAATGAAAAAAGTAGTTACTTCAACTGTTGGACAGTTAGTCGATAAAAATGGAGAATACACCAAAGACGAAGTACAAATGAGTAATGCCCTCAATACCTTCTTTGCATCAGTTTTTACAACAGAAGACCTCAGTGATATCCGTACACCATCGCCGATTCAGATTGATAATTCAGATGTTCTAAGCAATATCACCGTTACAGAGAGAGAAGTATTGAATTGTTTAGATAAACTCAAGGTAAATAAAACGCCTGGACCTGATACAATCTCGCCTAGAGTTCTAAAGGAAGCTAAGGATGAGCTCTCCAAACCACTGACATTACTATTCAATAAATCCTTGCAGTCTGGATCAGTGGAAGCTAGCCAACGTAACCCCGATATTCAAAAAAGGCAGCAAATCCCTACCCAGTAACTATCGTCCAATTAGCTTTACCTCAGTTGTATGTAAAATGCTAGAAACGGTCATACGAGACAGACTCGTAAATAACATACTTAAAGATACTCAACACGGCTTTCGTAAAAACGTTCCTGTTTAACAAACCTCTTAGACTTCTTCCACGATATCTTCAACCTCTACGATGAGAGTAAAGCTGTAGATATTATATACCTTGATTTTCAAAAGACCTTTGACAAAGTTCCCCACAAACGTTTACTGCTAAAACTAAAAGCGCATGGAATACAAGATGGTGTGTTGAAATGGATAGAAAATTGGCTCAGCGACAGAAAGCAAAGAGTAGTCAAAAACGGTAAGGCATCTAAATGGACCAATGTAAGTAGCGGGGTACCCCAGGGATCGGTACTAGGACCAATTCTCTTTCTAATTTACATCAACGACATAGATGAGGGCCTCACCTGTACAATCTCAAAATTTGCTGACGATACAAAAATTGCAAATAGCGTACTCTCAAAAGAACAAGTTGACGATATGCAACACAATCTAGATAAGTTGTCATGTTGGGCCCAAATTTGGCAAATGAGTTTCAATGCGGATAAATGTAAAGTACTACATATCGGATACCTAAATGAGAAAGCAAACTATTCGATGAATGGCACTCAGCTTAAGAATGTAAACAGAGAAACCGATCTGGGAGTAACAATATCGAGTAACCTAAAACCGAGTCAACAATGTTCAGAAGTTGTTAAGAAGGCAAACAAAATAATTGGCTTTATAGGCAGGTCATTTGAGCATAAATCCAAAGAAGTTATCCTAACCCTTTACAATTCCTTAGTCCGCCCTCTTCTGGAATACTGCGTTCAATCCTGGTGCCCTTATTACCAAAAAGATATAAACAAGCTAGAACGAGTTCAACGTAGAGTTACCAAAATGATACCTAGCCTAAAGAACAAACCATACGAAGAGCGTCTTAGAGAATTAAATCTATTTCCTTTAACCCAGCGCAGATTAAGAGGTGACTTAATTCAAGTGTTCAAAATCATCAAAGGCATCGACAATATGAACTGTAGTAAGTACTTCACTATCGACCAATCTAATTACACTCGGGGAAACGGTTGCAAAATTATTGGTAAATCTTTTAACTCGCACGAATCTAAGAATTTCTTCTTCAATCGAGTTGTCAACTTGTGGAATGGGCATCCCCGAAACGTTATAGACTGCATCACCGTTGATTCATTTAAACTCCGCCTAGACAAATATCTCGCATCAAACCCGCGACTGACTGCGTTTGTAAATGAATAACTTTATTTTATCCCCCCCCCCCCCCTCAGTTACTAACCCTTCTGTCCTCTTCTAACTTCCTAATCCTGCCACGGACATTAGTTCCAGGGCAGTAATTCCCTTTCCAATGTTCCCTTACCCCCTCTAAATCACTGTTTGGACACTTGATCCTCAGTGTTTTGGAGGACAAGCAACCTAGAAGGGTCACTAGATATGTTGTTGCTTGATTTCCTTTGTACTCCTCTCTCTCTCTCTCTCTCTCTCTCTCTCTCTCTCTCTCTCTCTCTCTCTCTCTCTCTCTCTCTCTCTCTCTCTCTTCGGATATAACCAATAGCCCATTCATCTCAATCTTTCTACCTTTCTTTCCGACTCGACTCACTTCCCATTAAAGATTTTATTTTACTGTCTCCAATCATGTATCTGCCGTTTTTCTTCTCGTACGGTTCCATTTTTTTTCCGATACTCTTTTTATATCCTTCTTCTTATTTCTCCTCATTTCCTTTGTTCTACTGTTCGTCCATCTCCTTTGTTTTCATCCGCCTCTTCTTCTTCTTCTTCTGCGTCTTCTACGTCTTCTACGTATTCTACGTCGTTTACGTATTCTACGTCTTCTTCTATGTATTCTTCTTCTTCTTTTTCGTTGTTTCTTCTTCTTTATATCTTTATTTACTTCTTCTTTTTCTTCGTCTTTCTTCTTCTTTTTTCATTTTTTTCTTCTTCTTTTTCTCCCTAGTTTCCTCCTCCTCCTTCTCCGTTTCTATACCTCCTTTTCCTCCTCTTCTATATCTTCCCCTTCCTCTTTCAATAATCACCACCCACGGTTTAGCTCTCTTTGCTTTATACTTCTCACTCTACTTATTTAATATTGTTATAGTTCCCTCAACCTCAAATGTATTCGTGTGATAAAATAATGACTGAATGTATTTTCAAAACTCTTTTATCAATCGTTGAAGTTGCTGCGCGTGTGTTCTTATAATTGTCACTTTGTACCCCACACACAAGCGGACTGGAGTTCCCGAAAAGGGGCTCCATTTCTGACGCTATTCTTGACTTACAGTGTGCTGGCTTAATAATCCAGCAAGGTTGATAGCCTTCTGAAGTCCTATTTTATTTAACTAACTAACCCCACACACCGCTGTATATTCTTTGGGTATCGTTTATTGTACAGAATATTATGTTTCGTACATAGACTCCTCGGTTTCGTATAATGAAAATAATAATAATAATAATAATAATTAATAATAATAAAATAATATTTATACTAGTACTTCTAATAGTAATATTATTAGCTTTATTACTATGCTACTGCACTATAATTATATTATTAGCTTTATTACTATGCTACTGCACTATAATTCTATTTCCCATTACATTGATAATACAGTCCTCATCTATCATGAACACACACACACACACACACACACACACACACACACACACACACACACACACACACACACACTTTATCTCTCTTACTGCTAATTTATCTTCGTCTCAATACATTTTCCAGACCTGGCATCTCCACAATTCAGCATTTCTTCCCACCATCCTTCTTCCTTTACCTGCATAGAGCCTTAAGGGGAGGTTTTTAGTTTGTTCCTTAGACCTCCATCAAGCTTAAATTCACATCCTCTTGACCCCCTTTGAAGACACATTTGTGCATTTTTCGGTAGAAAAATTACCCTGCCAAAGGCCGGTTCCTCTTAAATTAGAGGCTCGCTATCGGTCGCCAGAAAAAAAAAAACACCTAAATTACACGAAAGATCTTAAAATCGACGGTCGACAGCAATGGATTGAAAGTTTTTAATATCGCCAAGTAAATGGAGCGAACGGCTTAACATCTTTAAAGCAATGGGGCTGATTATGAGGGAGAAAGGGGTTAAGAAAGAAATCCCTCAAGTGGAAATCTCCCCATAACCCCTTCACCACCATTACGTAATTTGAATCATATTCCTGAAACCATTAGGCAATTTTCTTTAGTTTACAATCTAACTCTATGACTCAAATGGGTAAACGATTTCATTAAACCCTCCTATAACATAGGTCCTTCTAAAACTGAACTAAGTCGTTTAATTTTAGCCAGAATCAAAGGTAAAAAGACGTCATGGTGCTGAAGGGGTTAATACTGTCTTCTAATGTGTATCTAATCATCCTCCTTTCTTCCTCTTCCTCCTCTTTTTCTTCTTCATTTTTTGTTTGCTTTCAATTTCTCTTCTCCTGCCCCTTTTTGTCTTTTCTTCCTTCTTTTCGTCCTTCATACTTCCTTCCAATTTGTCTCTTTTCCTCCTCCTTGTATCAGTGTATATTTATTTTCTTCCTCCCATTATATTTAGCGGTACTTCCTCCCCATAGCTCTTTCCAAATTGTCCCTTCTCCTCCTTTTTCTTGTCTTCCTCCTATTCTGGTTCTTCCTCCTTCATGCTTATTGCTAATTTATCTCTTTCCCTCCATTTGTATTTTCTATTTCCTTTTCTCCCTCTTATTTAGCTTTTTTCTCTATAATCTTCTCTCCTTCACCTTCTGTTCTGCATTGTCATTCTACCTTTCTATTTCTACACAATGGCTTCCTACCCTCACTTCACCTATCATCATGGGACCCGAAGATTTCAGCCATGGTTGCGTGTTGTATTCCTATATAAGAAAACTATTGTCTTAAAATCCATGTTTTCAAAACCCATTTAGTATTTGAAAATCTTCAAATACTAGTTCACGTGTTTCCGATGAAAAGAGGACAATAGCTGTCAACCACTCCTCGTAACTCAGTCTTCATATCGATGGAATGTTTTGTAGCCCTAGCTGTGACGCATGTCGAGTATGAGCATGCTGTACAGAACGCCCAGTCAGGCCCCACTCTCGCTAGGATCGTCAGGGCAGGAACTTTGGCTGTAGTCTGTGTAGAGTTTCCTAACTTAGTTTATGTGAGCCGTTGTACTATAAGTATTATAAATATGTATTTTGTTTTCATCTGAGTCAACGAGTTCTATTTTATATCATTAGTTATAAGTATTGTATGTGGGACTTATATGTAATGATGAGAGGAGAGAGAGAGAGATATTACGTAACGGGGACCAGTGAGTGCGCCACGCGGGCAGATAGGCCTAATTCCCTCCTCCCTCCTCCCTTCCTCCCTTTCAGCGCGTGGGAAGTTCTTTGTCGATCCCAGATTGAGAGAGAATATGACGTCATGATTGCCAGTGGGCGGTCCTTAAGTAGTTTGAGATATGCCGCTAGAGGGCCGAGTATAAAAAGAGAGGTTCTTGCCACCATTCTTCAGAACTCATCAGGCAAAGCGACTTCTCATATCCCTTGCAACTATCCATATTCTTCCGACTGATGTGAACTTTCTCTACTCTCTAAACAGCCTATCTTCTTCTCTTCTCGTCCCTGTTTAACCTCCATGACCCCTTTGGTGCAGATTTAGTCAGCCAAAGTATTATCGCTTGAGTTCTCACGAGATAAGTGCCTGTTAGATAGCCTATTTTTGGAAGGGTTAACTAGAATAGGATTGATTGATGTTTGTTGCACTCGTATATGCATTTCCCTGTGTGCGATTATTCATGTTCCTGTTTTCTGCTGGTTTAGGCAATGCTAGACTGGGATAGGGTTTCTGAGTTGTGATTTCCTATGAGTACTAGGTTGCGGTTGAACCAGTACAATTGCAACGGAGACGTGGAACGCCTAGGTGGTCTTTCTGACTGTGTACCGTGGGAGTTTAGCACTGTGTTGCGAGTGAGGGCTTTTGCCTGTGCCACCCAACACTGTGCTATCTCATTTGCTTGACTTTGAGAGGATCGCCAGGAGAGAACCAGATACTAGTGATCTGGATCTCTCAAGAGAGCATCCCGTCAATTACCGTAATTTGGCCGCACAGTCTTAAGGACCTCGCTAGGCTACGAGCCGCTTGCTCAGCCATTGTTTCCTAACCTTAGATATCCCAGCTAGACTTTGCTCGACCAGCAGATACAGCATAGTATTGAAGCTTCTCCTTATGTATATTATTGTTTAAGCACTATTGATTTCATGTGTGGCACGCTTAGCTACTTCAGAGATTAGTGGCCCACGAGCACAATCTTAGTAGGCTATTGCCAGTGCATTGTCGGAGTACTTCTTCTTAATGTTTGCCATATCCTATTGCTTATTCTTATAATTCTTCTTATGTCAATTTAAAGCCTTTAATTACCAGTGAGTTATTCATTAAATTGCTGTTCAAAATCCGATACTTACTTCTTATGAGTATTCGAGAAGCATCTAACTTATCAGAAGATTCCTTGCTTGATGCTCGAGGACTATTGTTTAACGTAACGTAATAGTGCCGATCCGAAGTAGAGGGTGGAGGACTTCTTAAGTTCTTAGTTCAAGGGTGGATTACTTCGGCTTCGGCCAACACTATTCTTTAGTGTTGTAGTACTTTCTTCTTTGTTTGATTGTTGACCAGACTAGATAACTCCCGTCTTGCTATTAGTCTGTTGTGTGAAACGCTAGTACCGAGTTCTTGTATACCCCGTTATAGCAGATATAGAACTCTGGAGGGTAGTGGCGTTTTTTGTTCGGCTGGCAGTACTCTGGGGTTGGGATCGTGTGTTTCCGTTGTGGCAGCGAGCCATACTCGAGTCCTGTGTAAGAGCCCTAGTGTACCCGAGTGCCCGGTCGTAACAAATGGCGACCTTGCTTAGGATTTTGTGAACAGTATAATTTTTTGCAGAGTTGTACAACATTTGTTTGTTCGTACTTTAGCGTACATATTGAAGAATATTTTTTTTTTGTAAGGCAATTAGGAGAGCATTTAAGAGACTCCAGTTAATTTAGTAATTAGTGCTTGCATAAGGGAGTTTAACACTTTTGTCTCGAGAATTTTTTGGTGAACTTCAGTATGTCGGGCCCTAGTACTGACGAGGAGCGAGAGATGCTAAGTGAGGAGGTGCCGTTAGTAACTAGTGAGGAGGATGCTAGACTTTTTGTGAGTAAGCAGTACCATGTGACGGAGGAGAGGCTGACTGGGGTGAATGTTTATGGCTTGCGCCTGATAGCCCAGGTTTTGGGCAGATCCAATGTAGCAGCGATGTCCAAGGGGGAGCTGATTTCCTGGGTGTTGCGTGGGCGACATGGGGTTTCGGAGGAGAGGGCGTTTGGGGGGGTTCCTCCCCAGATCCCCTCTCACTCGACTCCCACAGTGCCGTCCACTCAGTTGCCGGAGGTTAGCACTCTCCCACAGAGGGATGAGCATTGGAAGATTGGAGTGCCCTCGGGCGGTGCGTATGGTGGTTCCCCAGTTCTTGCCCCCCCTCCTTCAGTAGTGGCAGCTCCCTCTTCCGGCCTGTCTCCTGAGATGATATTTAAACTCGAGCTTGCTAAGATGGAGAATGAGGCTAGGAAGCAGGAGATGGAGAATGAGTCTAGGAGGCATGAGAAGGAGATTGAGGCTGAGACTAGGAAGCAGGAGATTGAGACTAGGAAGCAGGAGATTGAGTCTAGGAAGCAGGAGAAGGAGATTGAGGCTGAGATTAGGAGGCACGAGGCTGAGCTTAGGTACGACTCAGAGAAATATTGTGCTCAAATAGATTTAGATAAGACTCGTGCAGAGTCGACAGGGATTCGGATGGGCCGTGAGGGCCAAGTAAGAGAACAGTCCTTGTCCCACTTAGTCAAATTGGTGCCGGCATTTAGTGAAACTGAAGTCACAGAATTTTTTAATCGTTTTGAGAAGAAGTGTAGGGAGCATAATTGGCCTGAAGAGAAGTGGGCAGCTCTAGTCTCCTCCAGACTTACGGGTAAGGGTCTGAAGGCTTATGATGCACTGCCTTTAGAGTCTTGCATTGACTACCCAGAATTGAAGAGAGCTGTCCTACGGGCATACGAGTTGCAACCAGAAACATATCGATTGAAGTTTCGGGGTGTTACAAAGACTAGGGAGGCGACCTTTCTTGAACATGCCCGGGACTTAAAAGATGCACTTACAAACTGGACACGTTCTGAGAAAGCTGAGACGGCCGAACAGTTGACTGAGCTGTTTCTGCTCGAGCAGTTTTATAAGTGTACAGGTGCAGAAATGACTTTAACTATTAAAGAAAAGAATCCAAAAACTCTACAGGAGGCAGCTGAGATGGCTGACCTCCGGCTATCATTAATTCGTGGGTGCGGGTCTGCCCAGCGTAGTGAGGCAGGTAACAAGGGGCGTGACGCCCCACCCCCCCGAGTTAGTAATATATCTTATGCAAACAAGTACAAGAGTTATGATACCAAGACTGACCACAAGACTAGCACCGTCCCATTTAAGAAGGGGCCGGGCCCTTCCCAGTACCAAGGGAAGCCCAAAGGGGAGTTAGAGTGTTATCAATGTCATAAAAAGGGGCACTTTGCAAGAGTCTGTCCTAGCAAACCACCTACAGCAGCTGTGTCTTTGGCCTGCAACATTGGTGTGTCTCTGAAGCCTTCTGAGTTTGCCCGGGGCAGTTCGTCAGAGGCTGAGGCACAGCCAATGCAGAAGCACCTGGGAGGCTCGAACCCTGCTCAGGATGTTTTTTGCGACCATAGAGGACGGGGTTGCGTGATGTGGGCGGGGCGCAAGCATGGAGTAGAGGTCTTGCGTGATACAGGTGCTTCCCAGACTTTGATGAAAAACTTGACTGGCTACCCTATAAATGCGGCTCGGGTGGTGGTGGTGCAGGGTATTAATGCAACTCGGTCATACCCGCTGGTGCGGTTGGAGTTGGAGGTGGATGGTGTGGCACGTGAATTGGATGTTGGGATTGTGGAGAAACTGCCAGTGGAGGGCGTCGACCTTCTTCTCGGCAACGACTTTGCAATGCCCGCTTCTGAGGTTCTACCCTTAGTCGTTGCCGAGAGGCCGGCCGACGTGAGTAGGGAAGAGCGAGAGTGGGTCGAGCGGTGCCAGGCACAACCCATGGCGTGTGCTGTCACCCGAGCTCGGGCAGCTAAAGTGTCACAGCCTAGTCCTCCGTCTTCAGACCAGCAGAGGAACGATCAACAGGAGGAGGCTAAAGCTGGAGTTGGTTTTAAGAGTTTTGACTCGGCGGCTCTCCTGGGTGATTCAGTATTAGCACCATTACTTAGTTCTGGAGTAGCCCCTGGGCCTGTCATCGAGAGTGACGAGGCTGGGCATGACGAGTCTCCACGACAGCAACGTTATGAACATCGAGAGAGACAGAGGGAGCAGCTCAGTATCGGGGAGGGTCATGCATTGCTCCGGGAGCAGTTAGATCGCTTGGCACCCTCAGATATACGTCGGTTGCAGCTGGAGGACCCTGAGCTCCAAACGTGTGCTAATGGAGCTGTGGAGCTCGACGAGGACGGTGATGCACAGCCGGGAGATTTTTTTTATTTAGATGGCATCCTGTATCGGCGTTTTCAAGACCCTAACCGTAGCTGGAAGATGGGGTCCGGGGTAGTGGACCAGTTGATGGTGCCGCGGGAGTGCAGGGATAGCCTACTGAGTTTGGCGCATGACACACCGCTGGCAGGACATTTGGGGGTAAGAAAAACGGTGGCGGCTTTGGGGAAGTTGTTTTGGTGGCCGGGGATGAAGTCTCATGTGCAGTCCTGGATAAACTCATGTGATATTTGTCAACGGGTCGGGAAACCAAACCAAGTTATTCCTAAAGCTCCGTTGCACCCTATTCCTGTAATTGGGCCACCTTTTAGTAAGATTGTTGTTGACATGGTTGGTCCCCTCCCTCCCACAAAGGCTGGTAATAAATTTTTGTTAACCATCATGGATGTTGCCACTAGATACCCCGATGCATACCCCATGAAAAACGGCATGGCTAAGACGGTAGTCAGTAACTTGTTGTGGTACTTTTCAAGGTACGGGTACCCGGAGGAGATTCAGTCTGATCAGGGGTCCAATTTCACCTCCAATCTCTTTAAGCAAACAATGCAACAGCATGGAATACGGGCGGTGGTATCGTCAGCGTATCACCCTGAGAGCCAAGGGGTGCTTGAGCGGTGGCATGCCACCCTTAAAAGCATGCTCAGGTGTTATTGTGCTGATAACGGAAGAGATTGGGATCTTGGATTGCCGTATGTACTGTTTGCTGCTCGGGAAGTGCCTGGTGAGAGCCTGGGATTTAGTCCAAACGAGCTGATTTTTGGACACCGAGTCAGGGGCCCCCTTAATATGCTGCGGGAAATTTGGGAAGGAACTGTGCCGCCTTGTTCCTTGTTGAAGTATGTGTTTGAAAGCCGTGAGCGCATGCTTAAGAGTCTGGAGATGGCAGGTCGGAATTTAACAGGGTCACAAGCTTTAATGAAGGACAGGTATGATCGCAAAGTGAAGCTCCGGGAGTTCATTGTGGGACAGGAGGTGTTGATTTTGTTGCCTTTGGTGGGTAACCCCTTGTCGGCGAAGTATACTGGACCCTATAAAATTGTGGAGAAAATTTCGGACCTAGATTACCTTGTTGCCACTCCAGACAGGAGGAAGAAGAATCAGTTATGTCACGTGAACCTGATAAAAGAGTATGTGAGGCGCCCCTCTGAGCCTCTCACTGTCCCTGTGTTGGCTTGTTGCGGCCGTGGTGGAGAAGGAGAGGGGGACAGTCAAGCTTCAGAGGAGGATAGCTGGGATCACCATGTTTCAGCGGATCAGTGGGCGGGGAACTCGAGCCTAAGGGCTGACGAGGCTATAGCCCATTTGCCTGAGCCGCAATTTGAAGCTATCCGTCAGTTGCTCGGTTTATACCCCACTGTATTCGCTGAACATCCAGGCCTCACTACTCAGGCTATGCATGATGTTGACGTGGGGCACCATCTACCCTTTAAGTCAATCCCATACCGTGTGCCCCCCATAAAACTACCCGCTCTGAGGGATGAGTTGGAGTATATGCTCGGTAGAGGGTTGATAGAGAAAGGTACCGTTAAATGGACTTCCCCCGTAACACTGCAGCCTAAACCAGATGGCAAGGTACGCTTCTGTATTGATTTCCGTAGGCTAAACGGTTTGACTCCAACTAACCCATATCCTCTTCCTCGGGTTGATGATAGTGTTGATAAAATTGGTAATGCTCGGTTTTTGTCTAAAGTTGATTTAGTAAAAGGTTACTGGCAAGTACCTTTGTCCGAGCGCGCTAAAGAGGTATGTGGTTTTGTGGTGGACGGGAGTACTTACCGGTGTAATGTTATGCCCTACGGACTTAAGAATGCACCAGCAACGTTTCAGAACCTGATGAATGAAATTGTCAAGGACATTCCAAATTGCACCGTATACTTGGACGATGTAATCATTTATGATGACGACTTTGAGAGCCATTGTGAGCACCTGGAGACCTTGTTCCGGAAACTTAGTGAAGCAAGTCTGGTAGTAAATTTGGCAAAGTGTGACTTCGTAAAAGCCTCTGTGCAGTACCTTGGGTTTGTAGTGGGAAGGGGACAGGTGTGCCCTCCTCAGAACAAGGTACAGGCTATCAATAAATTTCCGCACCCAACCACCAAGAAGCAGATCATGAGATTCTTGGGTATGATAGGCTACTACAGACGCTTTATAAAAGGTTACTCCACGGTGTTGGCACCTCTCACAGATTTGTTATCTAAAGACAAAAAGTTTTTGTGGGCGCCTGAGTGTGAAAAGGCTTTTAATTTAGTGAAGCATTTGCTGTGTACTCACCCGATACTCAGGGCCCCAGACTTTAACAGGCCTTTTCAGCTGGCAACAGATGCTAGTGGTGTAGGGGCTGGTGCCGTCTTGCTACAGACAGACAATGAAGGTGTGGAACACCCAGTAAGTTTCTTTTCTAAGAAGTTCAATGCTGCACAAAAGAACTATTCTACAATAGAAAAGGAATTACTGGCGATTGTGCTGTCACTCAGGCACTTCGAGGTGTATGTTCCAGCCTATGGCCCAGTCGTGGTTATCTACACTGATCATCACCCTTTGAGATTCCTAAATCAATTTCACAATCGCAATATGAGGCTGACCCGGTGGTCATTGATGTTGCAGGAGTATAACCTGGACATCCGGCATATTGCGGGATGTGACAATGTGATTGCGGATTGTTTATCGAGGGTAGATGATCAGTCGTAGGCTATCACAGGTGTATGATCCCGAAGAGATTGACACACGGGTAGCCTCCTGCTTTGGTTTGAGTAGTATTTTGCGCTTGGTGCTTGTTGGCTCGCGGTTGTAGCCCAGCGTATTGGGTCGTAAAGCAGGATTGTTGAGCGTTTGTTATAGAAGAAAATAGGCTGCCCTTATAGTGCAGCCGGAAAAAAACATATTAAAATATAAAAATCATATAAAAACTCTTTCTTTTTTGATATAGATAATTGTATAAGTTTGTCATAGCCTATAGTGTTTGAGTAGTCCACGAACTATCAAACGGCTGAGCTGCTGTAAGCTCGCTCTGGGAGCATGATATTATGTCTTTTACTATTGTTGGGAGGAGTTATGAAATGTGAATTTTTTTTTTATAAGATGTGTTTTAGTGATAAACTCAGCGTTGTTTTAGTGCCATGCGGTCGCTGGGTGTGAGG
This sequence comes from Lithodes maja, assembly GCA_037953745.1. Classification (NCBI taxonomy): domain Eukaryota; kingdom Metazoa; phylum Arthropoda; class Malacostraca; order Decapoda; family Lithodidae; genus Lithodes; species Lithodes maja. The sequence goes on along the minus strand of JBAKBP010008146.1, from coordinate 41,912 downwards.
GGTTTGATGGGGTTCTGTATATCAGATTTTAGCTCAGGGTTGAGCAAGTAAAATCTTGGGGGAGGTGTGACGCATGTCGAGTATGAGCATGCTGTACAGAACGCCCAGTTAGGCCCCACTCTCGCTAGGATCGTCAGGGCAGGAACTTTGGCTGTAGTCTGTGTAGAGTTTCCTAACTTAGTTTATGTGAGCCGTTGTACTATAAGTATTATAAATATGTATTTTGTTTTCATCTGAGTCAACGAGTTCTATTTTATATCATTAGTTATAAGTATTGTGTGTGGGACTTATATGTAATGATGAGAGGAGAGAGAGAGAGATATTACGTAACGGGGACCAGTGAGTGCGCCACGCGGGCAGATAGGCCTAATTCCCTCCTCCCTCCTCCCTTCCTCCCTTTCAGCGCGTGGGAAGTTCTTTGTCGATCCCAGATTGAGAGAGAATATGACGTCATGATTGCCAGTGGGCGGTCCTTAAGTAGTTTGAGATATGCCGCTAGAGGGCCGAGTATAAAAAGAGAGGTTCTTGCCACCATTCTTCAGAACTCATCAGGCAAAGCGACTTCTCATATCCCTTGCAACTATCCATATTCTTCCGACTGATGTGAACTTTCTCTACTCTCTGAACAGCCTATCTTCTTCTCTTCTCGTCCCTGTTTAACCTCCATGACCCCTTTGGTGCAGATTTAGTCAGCCAAAGTATTATCGCTTGAGTTCTCACGAGATAAGTGCCTGTTAGATAGCCTATTTTTGGAAGGGTTAACTAGAATAGGATTGATTGATGTTTGTTGCACTCGTATATGCATTTCCCTGTGTGCGATTATTCATGTTCCGGTTTTCTGCTGGTTTAGGCAATGCTAGACTGGGATAGGGTTTCTGAGTTGTGATTTCCTATGAGTACTAGGTTGCGGTTGAACCAGTACAATTGCAACGGAGACGTGGAACGCCTAGGTGGTCTTTCTGACTGTGTACCGTGGGAGTTTAGCACTGTGTTGCGAGTGAGGGCTTTTGCCTATGCCACCCAACACTGTGTTATCTCATTTGCTTGACTTTGAGAGGATCGCCAGGAGAGAACCAGATACTAGTGATCTGGATCTCTCAAGAGAGCATCCCGTCAATTACCGTAATTTGGCCGCACAGTCTTAAGGACCTCGCTAGGCTACGAGCCGCTTGCTCAGCCATTGTCTCTTAACCTTAGATATCCCAGCTAGACTTTGCTCGACCAGCAGATACAGTATAGTATTGAAGCTTCTCCTTATGTATATTATTGTTTAAGCACTATTGATTTCATGTGTGGCACGCTTAGCTACTTCAGAGATTAGTGGCCCACGAGCACAATCTTAGTAGGCTATTGCCAGTGCATTGTCGGAGTACTTCTTCTTAATGTTTGCCATATCCTATTGCTTATTCTTATAATTCTTCTTATGTCAATTTAAAGCCTTTAATTACCAGTGAGGTATTCATTAAATTGCTGTTCAAAATCCGATACTTACTTCTTATGAGTATTCGAGAAGCATCTAACTTATCAGAAGATTCCTTGCTTGATGCTCGAGGACTATTGTTTAACGTAACGTAATAGTGCCGATCCGAAGTAGAGGGTGGAGGACTTCTTAAGTTCTTAGTTCAAGGGTGGATTACTTCGGCTTCGGCCAACACTATTCTTTAGTGTTGTAGTACTTTCTTCTTTGTTTGATTGTTGACCAGACTAGATAACTCCCGTCTTGTTATTAGTCTGTTGTGTGAAACGCTAGTACCGAGTTCTTGTATACCCCGTTATAGCAGATAGAACTCTGGAGGGTAGTGGCGTTTTTTGTTCGGCTGGCAGTACTCTGGGGTTGGGATCGTGTGTTTCCGTTGTGGCAGCGAGCCATACTCGAGTCCTGTGTAAGAGCCCTAGTGTACCCGAGTGCCCGGTCGTAACAAATGGCGACCTTGCTTAGGATTTTGTGAACAGTATAATTTTTTGCAGAGTTGTACAACATTTGTTTGTTCGTACTTTAGCGTACATATTGAAGAATATTTTTTTTTTGTAAGGCAATTAGGAGAGCATTTAAGAGACTCCAGTTAATTTAGTAATTAGTGCTTGCATAAGGGAGTTTAACACTTTTGTCTCGAGAATTTTTTGGTGAACTTCAGTATGTCGGGCCCTAGTACTGACGAGGAGCGAGAGATGCTAAGTGAGGAGGTGCCGTTAGTAACTAGTGAGGAGGATGCTAGACTTTTTGTGAGTAAGCAGTACCATGTGACGGAGGAGAGGCTGACTGGGGTGAATGTTTATGGCTTGCGCCTGATAGCCCAGGTTTTGGGCAGATCCAATGTAGCAGCGATGTCCAAGGGGGAGCTGATTTCCTGGGTGTTGCGTGGGCGACATGGGGTTTCGGAGGAGAGGGCGTTTGGGGGGGTTCCTCCCCAGATCCCCTCTCACTCGACTCCCACAGTGCCGTCCACTCAGTTGCCGGAGGTTAGCACTCTCCCACAGAGGGATGAGCATTGGAAGATTGGAGTGCCCTCGGGCGGTGCGTATGGTGGTTCCCCAGTTCTTGCCCCCCCTCCTTCAGTAGTGGCAGCTCCCTCTTCCGGCCTGTCTCCTGAGATGATATTTAAACTCGAGCTTGCTAAGATGGAGAATGAGGCTAGGAAGCAGGAGATGGAGAATGAGTCTAGGAGGCATGAGAAGGAGATTGAGGCTGAGACTAGGAAGCAGGAGATTGAGACTAGGAAGCAGGAGATTGAGTCTAGGAAGCAGGAGAAGGAGATTGAGGCTGAGATTAGGAGGCACGAGGCTGAGCTTAGGTACGACTCAGAGAAATATTGTGCTCAAATAGATTTAGATAAGACTCGTGCAGAGTCGACAGGGATTCGGATGGGCCGTGAGGGCCAAGTAAGAGAACAGTCCTTGTCCCACTTAGTCAAATTGGTGCCGGCATTTAGTGAAACTGAAGTCACAGAATTTTTTAATCGTTTTGAGAAGAAGTGTAGGGAGCATAATTGGCCTGAAGAGAAGTGGGCAGCTCTAGTCTCCTCCAGACTTACGGGTAAGGGTCTGAAGGCTTATGATGCACTGCCTTTAGAGTCTTGCATTGACTACCCAGAATTGAAGAGAGCTGTCCTACGGGCATACGAGTTGCAACCAGAAACATATCGATTGAAGTTTCGGGGTGTTACAAAGACTAGGGAGGCGACCTTTCTTGAACATGCCCGGGACTTAAAAGATGCACTTACAAACTGGACACGTTCTGAGAAAGCTGAGACGGCCGAACAGTTGACTGAGCTGTTTCTGCTCGAGCAGTTTTATAAGTGTACAGGTGCAGAAATGACTTTAACTATTAAAGAAAAGAATCCAAAAACTCTACAGGAGGCAGCTGAGATGGCTGACCTCCGGCTATCATTAATTCGTGGGTGCGGGTCTGCCCAGCGTAGTGAGGCAGGTAACAAGGGGCGTGACGCCCCACCCCCCCGAGTTAGTAATATATCTTATGCAAACAAGTACAAGAGTTATGATACCAAGACTGACCACAAGACTAGCACCGTCCCATTTAAGAAGGGGCCGGGCCCTTCCCAGTACCAAGGGAAGCCCAAAGGGGAGTTAGAGTGTTATCAATGTCATAAAAAGGGGCACTTTGCAAGAGTCTGTCCTAGCAAACCACCTACAGCAGCTGTGTCTTTGGCCTGCAACATTGGTGTGTCTCTGAAGCCTTCTGAGTTTGCCCGGGGCAGTTCGTCAGAGGCTGAGGCACAGCCAATGCAGAAGCACCTGGGAGGCTCGAACCCTGCTCAGGATGTTTTTTGCGACCATAGAGGACGGGGTTGCGTGATGTGGGCGGGGCGCAAGCATGGAGTAGAGGTCTTGCGTGATACAGGTGCTTCCCAGACTTTGATGAAAAACTTGACTGGCTACCCTATAAATGCGGCTCGGGTGGTGGTGGTGCAGGGTATTAATGCAACTCGGTCATACCCGCTGGTGCGGTTGGAGTTGGAGGTGGATGGTGTGGCACGTGAATTGGATGTTGGGATTGTGGAGAAACTGCCAGTGGAGGGCGTCGACCTTCTTCTCGGCAACGACTTTGCAATGCCCGCTTCTGAGGTTCTACCCTTAGTCGTTGCCGAGAGGCCGGCCGACGTGAGTAGGGAAGAGCGAGAGTGGGTCGAGCGGTGCCAGGCACAACCCATGGCGTGTGCTGTCACCCGAGCTCGGGCAGCTAAAGTGTCACAGCCTAGTCCTCCGTCTTCAGACCAGCAGAGGAACGATCAACAGGAGGAGGCTAAAGCTGGAGTTGGTTTTAAGAGTTTTGACTCGGCGGCTCTCCTGGGTGATTCAGTATTAGCACCATTACTTAGTTCTGGAGTAGCCCCTGGGCCTGTCATCGAGAGTGACGAGGCTGGCCATGACGAGTCTCCACGACAGCAACGTTATGAACATCGAGAGAGACAGAGGGAGCAGCTCAGTATCGGGGAGGGTCATGCATTGCTCCGGGAGCAGTTAGATCGCTTGGCACCCTCAGATATACGTCGGTTGCAGCTGGAGGACCCTGAGCTCCAAACGTGTGCTAATGGAGCTGTGGAGCTCGACGAGGACGGTGATGCACAGCCGGGAGATTTTTTTTATTTAGATGGCATCCTGTATCGGCGTTTTCAAGACCCTAACCGTAGCTGGAAGATGGGGTCCGGGGTAGTGGACCAGTTGATGGTGCCGCGGGAGTGCAGGGATAGCCTACTGAGTTTGGCGCATGACACACCGCTGGCAGGACATTTGGGGGTAAGAAAAACGGTGGCGGCTTTGGGGAAGTTGTTTTGGTGGCCGGGGATGAAGTCTCATGTGCAGTCCTGGATAAACTCATGTGATATTTGTCAACGGGTCGGGAAACCAAACCAAGTTATTCCTAAAGCTCCGTTGCACCCTATTCCTGTAATTGGGCCGCCTTTTAGTGAGATTGTTGTTGACATGGTTGGTCCCCTCCCTCCCACAAAGGCTGGTAATAAATTTTTGTTAACCATCATGGATGTTGCCACTAGATACCCCGATGCATACCCCATGAAAAACGGCATGGCTAAGACGGTAGTCAGTAACTTGTTGTGGTACTTTTCAAGGTACGGGTACCCGGAGGAGATTCAGTCTGATCAGGGGTCCAATTTCACCTCCAATCTCTTTAAGCAAACAATGCAACAGCATGGAATACGGGCGGTGGTATCGTCAGCGTATCACCCTGAGAGCCAAGGGGTGCTTGAGCGGTGGCATGCCACCCTTAAAAGCATGCTCAGGTGTTATTGTGCTGATAACGGAAGAGATTGGGATCTTGGATTGCCGTATGTACTGTTTGCTGCTCGGGAAGTGCCTGGTGAGAGCCTGGGATTTAGTCCAAACGAGCTGATTTTTGGACACCGAGTCAGGGGCCCCCTTAATATGCTGCGGGAAATTTGGGAAGGAACTGTGCCGCCTTGTTCCTTGTTGAAGTATGTGTTTGAAAGCCGTGAGCGCATGCTTAAGAGTCTGGAGATGGCAGGTCGGAATTTAACAGGGTCACAAGCTTTAATGAAGGACAGGTATGATCGCAAAGTGAAGCTCCGGGAGTTCATTGTGGGACAGGAGGTGTTGATTTTGTTGCCTTTGGTGGGTAACCCCTTGTCGGCGAAGTATACTGGACCCTATAAAATTGTGGAGAAAATTTCGGACCTAGATTACCTTGTTGCCACTCCAGACAGGAGGAAGAAGAATCAGTTATGTCACGTGAACCTGATAAAAGAGTATGTGAGGCGCCCCTCTGAGCCTCTCACTGTCCCTGTGTTGGCTTGTTGCGGCCGTGGTGGAGAAGGAGAGGGGGACAGTCAAGCTTCAGAGGAGGATAGCTGGGATCACCATGTTTCAGCGGATCAGTGGGCGGGGAACTCGAGCCTAAGGGCTGACGAGGCTATAGCCCATTTGCCTGAGCCGCAATTTGAAGCTATCCGTCAGTTGCTCGGTTTATACCCCACTGTATTCGCTGAACATCCAGGCCTCACTACTCAGGCTATGCATGATGTTGACGTGGGGCACCATCTACCCTTTAAGTCAATCCCATACCGTGTGCCCCCCATAAAACTACCCGCTCTGAGGGATGAGTTGGAGTATATGCTCGGTAGAGGGTTGATAGAGAAAGGTACCGTTAAATGGACTTCCCCCGTAACACTGCAGCCTAAACCAGATGGCAAGGTACGCTTCTGTATTGATTTCCGTAGGCTAAACGGTTTGACTCCAACTAACCCATATCCTCTTCCTCGGGTTGATGATAGTGTTGATAAAATTGGTAATGCTCGGTTTTTGTCTAAAGTTGATTTAGTAAAAGGTTACTGGCAAGTACCTTTGTCCGAGCGCGCTAAAGAGGTATGTGGTTTTGTGGTGGACGGGAGTACTTACCGGTGTAATGTTATGCCCTACGGACTTAAGAATGCACCAGCAACGTTTCAGAACCTGATGAATGAAATTGTCAAGGACATTCCAAATTGCACCGTATACTTGGACGATGTAATCATTTATGATGACGACTTTGAGAGCCATTGTGAGCACCTGGAGACCTTGTTCCGGAAACTTAGTGAAGCAAGTCTGGTAGTAAATTTGGCAAAGTGCGACTTCGTAAAAGCCACTGTGCAGTACCTTGGGTTTGTAGTGGGAAGGGGACAGGTGTGCCCTCCTCAGAACAAGGTACAGGCTATCAATAAATTTCCGCACCCAACCACCAAGAAGCAGATCATGAGATTCTTGGGTATGATAGGCTACTACAGACGCTTTATAAAAGGTTACTCTACGGTGTTGGCACCTCTCACAGATTTGTTATCTAAAGACAAAAAGTTTTTGTGGGCGCCTGAGTGTGAAAAGGCTTTTAATTTAGTGAAGCATTTGCTGTGTACTCACCCGATACTCAGGGCCCCAGACTTTAACAGGCCTTTTCAGCTGGCAACAGATGCTAGTGGTGTAGGGGCTGGTGCCGTCTTGCTACAGACAGACAATGAAGGTGTGGAACACCCAGTAAGTTTCTTTTCTAAGAAGTTCAATGCTGCACAAAAGAACTATTCTACAATAGAAAAGGAATTACTGGCGATTGTGCTGTCACTCAGGCATTTCGAGGTGTATGTTCCAGCCTATGGCCCAGTCGTGGTTATCTACACTGATCATCACCCTTTGAGATTCCTAAATCAATTTCACAATCGCAATATGAGACTGACCCGGTGGTCATTGATGTTGCAGGAGTATAACCTGGACATCCGGCATATTGCGGGATGTGACAATGTGATTGCGGATTGTTTATCGAGGGTAGATGATCAGTCGTAGGCTATCACAGGTGTATGATCCCGAAGAGATTGACACACGGGTAGCCTCCTGCTTTGGTTTGAGTAGTATTTTGCGCTTGGTGCTTGTTGGCTCGCGGTTGTAGCCCAGCGTATTGGGTCGTAAAGCAGGATTGTTGAGCGTTTGGTATAGAAGAAAATAGGCTGCCCTTATAGTGCAGCCGGAAAAAAACATATTAAAATATAAAAATCATATAAAAACTCTTTCTTTTTGATATAGATAATTGTATAAGTTTGTCATAGCCTATAGTGTTTGAGTAGTCCACGAACTATCAAACGGCTGAGCTGCTGTAAGCTCGCTCTGGGAGCATGATATTATGTCTTTTACTATTGTTGGGAGGAGTTATGAAATGTGAATTTTTTTTTTATAAGATGTGTTTTAGTGATAAACTCAGCGTTGTTTTAGTGCCATGCGGTCGCTGGGTGTGGGGGGTTTGATGGGGTTCTGTATATCAGATTTTAGCTCAGGGTTGAGCAAGTAAAATCTTGGGGGAGGTGTGACGCATGTCGAGTATGAGCATGCTGTACAGAACGCCCAGTCAGGCCCCACTCTCGCTAGGATCGTCAGGGCAGGAACTTTGGCTGTAGTCTGTGTAGAGTTTCCTAACTTAGTTTATGTGAGCCGTTGTACTATAAGTATTATAAATATGTATTTTGTTTTCATCTGAGTCAACGAGTTCTATTTTATATCATTAGTTATAAGTATTGTGTGTGGGACTTATATGTAATGATGAGAGGAGAGAGAGAGAGATATTACGTAACGGGGACCAGTGAGTGCGCCACGCGGGCAGATAGGCCTAATTCCCTCCTCCCTCCTCCCTTCCTCCCTCTCAGCGCGTGGGAAATCCTTTGTCGATCCCAGATTGAGAGAGAATATGACGTCATGATTGCCAGTGGGCGGTCCTTAAGTAGTTTGAGATATGCCGCTAGAGGGCCGAGTATAAAAAGAGAGGTTCTTGCCACCATTTTTCAGAACTCATCAGGCAAAGCGACTTCTCATATCCCTTGCAACTATCCATATTCTTCCGACTGATGTGAACTTTCTCTACTCTCTGAACAGCCTATCTTCTTCTCTTCTCGTCCCTGTTTAACCTCCATGACCCCTTTGGTGCAGATTTAGTCAGCCAAAGTATTATCGCTTGAGTTCTCACGAGATAAGTGCCTGTTAGATAGCCTATTTTTGGAAGGGTTAACTAGAATAGGATTGATTGATGTTTGTTGCACTCGTATATGCATTTCCCTGTGTGCGATTATTCATGTTCCTGTTTTCTGCTGGTTTAGGCAATGCTAGACTGGGATAGGGTTTCTGAGTTGTGATTTCCTATGAGTACTAGGTTGCGGTTGAACCAGTACAATTGCAACGGAGACGTGGAACGCCTAGGTGGTCTTTCTGACTGTGTACCGTGGGAGTTTAGCACTGTGTTGCGAGTGAGGGCTTTTGCCTCGGCCACCCAACACTGTGCTATCTCATTTGCTTGACTTTGAGAGGATCGCCAGGAGAGAACCAGATACTAGTGATCTGGATCTCTCAAGAGAGCATCCCGTCAATTAACGTAATTTGGCCGCACAGTCTTAAGGACCTCGCTAGGCTACGAGCCGCTTGCTCAGCCATTGTCTCTTAACCTTATGTATCCCAGCTAGACTTTGCTCGACCAGCAGATACAGCATAGTATTGAAGCTTCTCCTTATGTATATTATTGTTTATGCACTATTGATTTCATGTGTGGCACGCTTAGCTACTTCAGAGATTAGTGGCCCACGAGCACAATCTTAGTAGGCTATTGCCAGTGCATTGTCGGAGTACTTCTTCTTAATGTTTGCCATATCCTATTGCTTATTCTTATAATTCTTCTTATGTCAATTTAAAGCCTTTAATTACCAGTGAGTTATTCATTAAATTGCTGTTCAAAATCCGATACTTACTTCTTATGAGTATTCGAGAAGCATCTAACTTATCAGAAGATTCCTTGCTTGATGCTCGAGGACTATTGTTTAACGTAACGTAATAGTGCCGATCCGAAGTAGAGGGTGGAGGACTTCTTAAGTTCTTAGTTCAAGGGTGGATTACTTCGGCTTCGGCCAACACTATTCTTTAGTGTTGTAGTACTTTCTTCTTTGTTTGATTGTTGACCAGACTAGATAACTCCCGTCTAGTTATTAGTCTGTTGTGTGAAACGCTAGTACCGAGTTCTTGTATACCCCGTTATAGCAGATAGAACTCTGGAGTGTAGTGGCGTTTTTTGTTCGGCTGGCAGTACTCTGGGGTTGGGATCGTGTGTTTCCGTTGTGGCAGCGAGCCATACTCGAGTCCTGTGTAAGAGCCCTAGTGTACCCGAGTGCCCGGTCGTAACACTGACCACTCCCGACCATCCCTGATCACTCCCGACCACTCCCGATCACCCCTGACTACTCCCGATCACTCCCGACCATCCTCAACCACTCTCGACCACTCCCGACCACCCTCAACCACTCCCGACCACTCCCGTCCTTCTTCGACCACTCCCGACCATCCCCGACCACTCCCAACCACTCCCGACCATCCTCGACCACTCCCGAACATCCCAGACCACTCCCGACCACTCCCGACCATCCCTGACCACTCCCGACAATCCCCGACCACTCCCGACCACTCTCGACTACTCCTGACAACTCCCGACCACCCCCGACCACTCCCACCCACTCCCGACCACTGCTGACCACTCCCGACTACTTCTTACCACTCCTGACCATCCTCAACCACTCCCGACCACTCCCGACCATCCACGACAACTCTCGACCACTCCCGTCCTTCTCCGACCACTCCCGACCACTCCCGACCATTCCCGACCATCCACGACCCCTCCCGACAATCCCCGACCTATCCTTATTTTATTACTTTTTAAACAAACTAGGCATCATTTAGGTGTATTTTTCGATGCTGAATCCGAATCTACCCTTATTTTTGATGTATGTCCACAATTCATCCAAATATTGACCAATTTATTACATATATAATGATAAAACAGCTTTTAAAACCTTAAATTCACGTCCTAGGGTCATTTGGAGGGCAGATTTGGACTCAGCAGCCCAAAATACCGCTAAAAAGTATATTTTTAATTTTCTGTGGCCAAATTTGGAAAAATCTGCCCGCGAGCCTCAATTTTTGCCACAAAATTGCCACAAATCCTAATTTTTACGTTTTTCATCAAACTAGGCATCATTTTGGTGTATTTTTCGATGCTGAATCCGAATCAAGCATTATTTTTGACGTATGTCCACAATTCATCCAAATATTGGCCAATTTATTACATTTATAATGATAAAACAGCTTTTAGTACCTCAAATTCACGTCCTAGGGCAATTTGGAGGCCAGATTTGGACTCAGCAGCCCATAATACAGCTATAAAGTATATTTTCAATTTTCTGTGGCCAAATTTGGAAAAATCTGCCCACGAGCCTCAATTTTTGGCACAAAATTGCCACAAATCCTTTTTAGGTTAGGGGGTTAGGTATAGGTCCCCGACCACTCCCGACAACTCCCGACCACTTCCAATCACTCCCGACTTCTCCCGACCACTCCCGACCATCTTCGACCACTCCCGTCTTTGTCCGACCACTCCCGACCACTCCCGACCATCCTCGACCACTCCCGACCATCCCAGACCACTCCCGACCATCCGCGACCACTCCCGACCACTCCCGACCACTGCTGACCATCCCCGACCTCTCCCGACCATCCCCGACCACTCCCGACCATCCCTGACCACTTCCGACCATCCCCGACCACTCCCTACTATTAACGACCACTCCCGACCATCCTCGACCACTCCCGACCACTCCCGACCATCCTCAACCACTCCCGACCACTCCCGACCACTCCCGTCCTTGTCCGACCACCCCGACCACCCCCGACCATCCTCGACCACTCCCGACCATCCCCGACCACTCCCGACTACTCCCGACCACTTCCGACCATCCCCGACCACTTCCGACCACTGCTGACCATCCCTGACCACTCCCGACCATCCCCGACCACTCCCGACCATCCCCAACCACTCCTGACTACTCTCGACCACTTCCGACCATCCCCGACCACTTCCGACCACTGCTGACCATCCCCGACCACTCCCAACTATTACTGACTACTCCCGACCATCCCCAACCACTCCTGATTACTCTCGACCACTCCCGACCATCCTTGACCACTCCCGACAACACCCGACCATCCCCGACCACTCCCGACCACTCCCGACCACTCCCGATCACCCCTGACCTCTCCCGACCACTCCTGACTACTCCCGACCATCCCTGACCACTCCCGACCATCCCTGATCACTCCCGACCACCCCTGACCACTCCCGATCACTCCTGACCATCCTCAACCACTCTCGACCACTCCCGACCACCCTCAACCACTCCCGACCACTCCCGTCCTTCTTCGACCACTCCCGACCACTCCCGACCATCCCTGACCACTCCCGACAATCCCCGACCACTCCCGACCACTCTCGACTACTCCCGACAACTCCCGACCACCCCCGACCACTTCCACCCACTCCCGACCTCTCCCGACCACTCCCGATCACCCCTGACCTCTCCTGACCACTCCCGACCATCCCTGACCACTCCCGACCATCCCTGATCACTCCCGACCACTCCCGATCACCCCTGACCACTCCCGATCACTCCCGACCATCCTCAACCACTCTCGACCACTCCCAACCACTCCCGTCCTTCCTCGACCAACCCCGACCACTCCCGACCACTCCCGACCATCCCTGACCACTCCCGACAATCCCCGACCAATCCCGACCACTCTCGACTACTCCCGACAACTCCCGACCACCCCCGACCACTCCTGACCACTCTCAACCATCCCCGACCACTCCCGACCACTGCTGACCACTCCCGACTACTTCTTACCACTCCTGACCATCCTCAACCACTCCCGACCACTTCCGTCCATCCCCGACCACTCCCGACCATTCCCGACCATCCACGACCCCTCCCGACAATCCCCGACTTATCCTTATTTTATTACTTTTTAAACAAACTAGGCATCATTTAGGTGTATTTTTCGATGCTGAATCCGAATCTACCCTTATTTTTGATGTATGTCCACAATTCATCCAAATATTGACCAATTTATTACATATATAATGATAAAACTGCTTTTAGTACTTCAAATTCACGTCCTAGGGTCATTTGGAGGGCAGATTTGGACTCGGCAGCCCAAAACACCGCTAAAAAGTATATTTTCAATTTTCTGTGGCCAAATTTGGAAAAATCTGCCCGCGAGCCTCAATTTTTGCCACAAAATTGCCACAAATCCTAATTTTTACGTTTTTCAACAAACTAGGCATCATTTTGGTGTATTGTTCGATGCTGAATCCGAATCTAGCATTATTTTTGACGTATGTCCACAATTCATCCAAATATTGGCCAATGTATTACATTTATAATGATAAAACAGCTTTTAGTACCTCAAATTCACGTCCTAGGGCAATTTGGAGGCCAGATTTGGACTCAGCAGCCCATAATACAGCTAAAAAGTATATTTTCAATTTTCTGTGGCCAAATTTGGAAAAATCTGCCCACGAGCCTCAATTTTTGGCACAAAATTGCCACAAATCCTTTTTAGGTTAGGGTTAGGTTAGGTATAGGTCCCCGACCACTCCCAACAACTCCCGACCACTTCCAATCACTCCCGACTTCTCCCGACCACTCCCGACCACTCCCGACCATCTCCGACCACTCCCGTCTTTGTCCGACCACTCCCGACCACTCCCGACCATCCTCGACCACTCCCGACCACTCCCGACCACTGCTGACCATCCTCGACCTCTCCCGACCATCCCCGACCACTCCCGACCATCCCCGACCACTTCCGACCATCCCCGACCACTCCCTACTATTACCGACCACTCCCGACCATCCCTGATCACTCCCGACCACTCCCGATCACCCCTGACCACTCCCGATCACTCCCGACCACTCTCGACCACTCCCGACCACCCTCAACCACTCCCGACCACTCCTGTCCTTCTTCGACCACTCCCGACCATCCCCGACCACTCCCGACCATCCCCGACCACTCCCGACCACTCTCGACTACTTCCGACAACTCCCGACCATCCCCGACCACTCCCGACCACTCTCGACTACTCCCGACAACTCACGACCATCCCCGACCACTCCCGACCACTCCCGACCACTGCTGACCACTCCCGACTACTTCTTACCACTCCTGACCATCCTCAACCACTCCCGACCACTCCCGTCCATCCCCGACCACTCCTGACCACTCCCGACCATCCACGACAACTCTCGACCACTCCCGTACTTCTCCGACCACTCCCGACCACTCCCGACCATTCCTGACCATCCACGACCCCTCCCGACAATCCCCGACCTATCCTTATTTTATTACTTTTTAAACAAACTAGGCATCATTTAGGTGTATTTTTCGATGCTGAATCCGAATCTACCCTTATTTTTGATGTATGTCCACAATTCATCCAAATATTGACCAATTTATTACATATATAATGATAAAACAGCTTTTAAAACCTTAAATTCACGTCCTAGGGTCATTTGGAGGGCAGATTTGGACTCAGCAGCCCAAAATACCGCTAAAAAGTATATTTTCAATTTTCTGTGGCCAAATTTGGAAAAATCTGCCCGCGAGCCTCAATTTTTGCCACAAAATTGCCACAAATCCTAATTTTTACGTTTTTCATCAAACTAGGCATCATTTTGGTGTATTTTTCGATGCTGAATCCGAATCTAGCATTATTTTTGACGTATGTCCACAATTCATCCAAATATTGGCCAATTTATTACATTTATAATGATAAAACGGCTTTTAGTACCTCAAATTCACGTCCTAGGGCAATTTGGAGGCCAGATTTGGACTCAGCAGCCCATAATACAGCTAAAAAGTATATTTTCAATTTTCTGTGGCCAAATTTGGAAAAATCTGCCCACGAGCCTCAATTTTTGGCACAAAATTGCCACAAATCCTTTTTAGGTTAGGGTTAGGTTAGGTATAGGTCCCCGACCACTCCCGACAACTCCCGACCACTTCCAATCACTCCCGACTTCTCCCGACCACTCCCGACCATCTCCGCCCACTCCCGTCTTTGTCCGACCACTCCCGACCACTCCCGACCATCCTCGACCACTCCCGACCACTCCCGACCACTGCTGACCATCCCCGACCTCTCCCGACCATCCCCGACCACTCCCGACCACTCCCGACCATCCCCGACCACTCCCTACTATTACCGACCACTCCCGACCATCCTCGACCACTCCCGACCACTCCCGACCATCCTCAACCACTCCCGACCACTCTCGTCCTTGTCCGACCACCCCGACCACTCCCGACTACTCCCGACCACTTCCGACCATCCCCGACCACTTCCGACAACTCCCGACCATCCCCAACCACTTCCGACCATCCCCGACCACTCCCAACTATTACCGACTACTCCTGGCCATCCCCGACCATCCCTGACTACTCCCGACCACTCCCGACCATCCTTGACCACTCCCGACAGCACCCGACCATCCCCGACCATCCCCGACCACTCCCGATCACCCCTGACCTCTCCCGACCACTTCCGACCACTCCAGACCATCCGTGACGACTCCCGACCATCCCCGATCACTCCCGACCACTCCCGATCACCACTGACCACTCCCGACCACTCCCAAACTATTCCCGACCACTCCCGACCACTCCCGACCATCCTCAACCACTCCCGACCACTCCCATCCTTCTCCGACCATCCCCGACCACTCCAGACCATCCCCGACCACTCCCGACCACTTCCGACCATTGCTGACCGTCATCCCCGACCTCTCCCGACCATCCCCGACCACTCCCGACCACTCCCGACCATCCCCGACCACTTCCGACCATTCCCGACCACTCCCTACTATTACCGACCACTGCCGACCATCCTCGACCACTCCCGACCATCCCCGACCACTCCCGACCATCCCCGACCACTCCCGACTACTCTCGACCACTGCTGACCATCCCCGAAAACTCCCGACCATCCCCAACCACTTCCGACCATCCCCGACCACTCCCAACTATTGCCGACTACTCCCGACCATCTCCGACCACTCCCGACAACACCCGACCATCCCCGACCACTCCCGACCACTCCCGATCACCCCCGACCACTCCCGATCACCCCTGACCTCTCCCGACCACTCCCGACCACTCCCGACCATCCCTGACTACTCTCGACCATCCCCGATCACTCCCGACCACTCCCGATCACCACTGACCACTCCCGACTATCCTCAACCACTCTCGACCACTCCCAAACTATTCCCGACCACTCCCGACCACTCCCGACCATCCCCGACCACTCACAACCACGACCGACCATCCCCGACCACTCCAGACCATCCCCGACCACTCCTGACCATCCCCGACCACTTCCGACCATCCCCGACCACTTCCGACCATCCCCGACCACTCCCTACTATTACCGACCACTCCCGACCATTCTCCACCACTCCCGACCACTCCAGTCCTTGTCCAACCACCCCGACCACTCCCGACCATCCTCGACCACTCCCGACCATCCTCGACCATCCCCGACCACTCCCGACCATCCCCGACCACTCCCGACAACTCCCGACCATCCTCAAACACTCTCGACCACTCCCAAACTATTCCCGACCATCCCCGACCACTCACAACCACGACCGACCATCCCCGACAACTCCCGACCATTCCCGACCATCCCCGACCACTCCTGACCACTCTCGACCATCCCCGACCACTCCCGACCACTGCTGACCACTCCCGACCACTCCCGACTACTTCTTACCACTCCCGTCCTTCTCCGACCACTCCCGACCACTCCTGACCATCCCCGACCACTCCCGACCATCCCCGACCACTCCCGACCACTCCCGACCACTGCTGACCATCCCCGACCTCTCCCGACCATCCCCGACCACTCCCGACCACTCCCGACCATCCCCGACCATCCCCGACCACTCCCTACTATTACCAACCACTCTCGACCATCCTCGACCACTCCCGACCACTCCCGACCACTGCTGACCATCCTCGACCTCTCCCGACCATCCCCGACCACTCCCGACCACTCCCGACCACTTCCGACCATCCCCGACCACTCCCTACTATTACCGACCACTCCCGACCACTCCCGACCACTCCCGACCACTCCCGACCATCCTCAACCACTCCCGACCACTCCCGTCCTTGTCCGACCACCCCGACCACTCCCGACCATCCTCGACCACTCCCGACCATCCCCGACCACTCCCGACCACTCCAGACCATCCCCGACCACTCCCGACTACTCCCGACCAATTCCGACCATCCCTGACTACTCCCGACCACTCCCGACCATCCTTGACCACTCCCGACCATCCCCGACCACTCCTGACCACTCCCGACTACTTCTTACCACTCCCGACCATCCCCGACCACTCCCGACCACTCCTGACCATCCCCGACCACTCCCGACCATCCCCGACCACTCCCGACCACTCCCGACCACTGCTGACCATCCCCGACCTCTCCCGACCATCCCCGACCACTCCCGACCATCCCCGACCACTTCCGACCATCCCCGACCACTCCCTACTATTAACGACCACTCCCGACCATCCTCGACCACTCCCGACCATCCTCGACCACTCCCGACCACTCCCAACCATCCTCAACCACTCCCGACCACTCCCGACCACTCCCGTCCTTGTCTGATCACCCCGACCACTCCCGACCATCCCCAACCACTTCCGACCATCCCCGACCACTCCCAACTATTACCAACTACTCCCGACCATCCCCAACCACTCCTGACTACTCCCGACCACTTCCGACCACTCCCGACCATCCTTGACCACTCCCGACAACACCCGACCATCCCCGACCACTCCCGACCTCTCCCGACCACTCCCGATCACCCCTGACCTCTCCTGACCACTCCCGACCATCCCTAACCACTCCCGACCATCCCTGATCACTCCCGACCACTCCCGATCACCCCTGACCACTCCCGATCACTCCCGACCATCCTCAACCACTCTCGACCACTCCCGACCACCCTCAACCACTCCCGACCACTCCCGTCCTTCCTCGACCATCCCCGACCACTCCCGACCATCCCTGACCACTCCCGACAAACCCCGACCACTCCTGACCACTCTCGACTACTCCCGACAACTCCCGACCACCCCGACCACTCCTGACCACTCTTAACCATCCCCGACCACTCCCGACCACTGCTGACCACTCCCGACTACTTCTTACCACTCCTGACCATCCTCAACCACTCCCGACCACTCCCGTCCATCCCCGACCACTCCTGACCACTCCCGACCATCCCAGACCACTCCCGACCATTCCCGACCATCCACGACCCCTTCCGACAATCCCCGACCTAACCTTATTTTATTACTTTTTAAACAAACTAGGCATTATTTAGGTGTTTTTTTCGATGCTGAATCCGAATCTACCCTTATTTTTGATGTATGTCCACAATTCATCCAAATATTGACCAATTTATTACATATATAATGATAAAACTGCTTTTAAAACCTTAAATTCACGTCCTAGGGTCATTTGGAGGGCAGATTTGGACTCGGCAGCCCAAAATACCGCTAAAAAGTATATTTTCAATTTTCTGTGGCCAAATTTGGAAAAATCTGCCCGCGAGCCTCAATTTTTGCCACAAAATTGCCACAAATCCTAATTTTTACGTTTTTCAGCAACCTAGGCATCATTTTGGTGTATTTTTCGATGCTGAATCCGAATCTAGCATTATTTTTGACGTATGTCCACAATTCATCCAAATATTGGCCAATTTAGTACATTTATAATGATAAAACAGCTTTTAGTACCTCAAATTCACGTCCTAGGGCAATTTGGAGGCCCGATTTGGACTCAGCAGCCCATAATACAGCTAAAAAGTATATTTTCAATTTTCTGTGGCCAAATTTGGAAAAATCTGCCCACGAGCCTCAATTTTTGGCACAAAATTGCCACAAATCCTTTTTAGTTTAGGGTTAGGGTTAGGTATAGGTCCCCGACCACTCCCAACAACTCCCGACCACTTCCAATCACTCCCGACTTCTCCCGACCACTCCCGACCATCTCCGACCACTCCCGTCTTTGTCCGACCACTCCCGACCACTCCCGACCATCCTCGACCACTCCCGACCACTCCCGACCACTGCTGACCATCCTCGACCTCTCCCGACCATCCCCGACCACTCCCGACCACTCCCGACCATCCCCGACCACTTCCGACCATCCCCGACCACTCCCTACTATTACCGACCACTCCCGACCATCCTCGACCACTCCCGACCACTCCCAACCATCCTCAACCACTCCCGACCACTCCCGTCCTTGTCCGACCACCCCGACCACTCCCGACCATCCTCGACCACTCCCGACCATCCCCGACCACTCCCGACCACTCCAGACCATCCCCGACCACTCCCGACTACTCCCGACCAATTCCGACCATCCCTGACTACTGCCGACCACTCCCGACCATCCTTGACCACTCCCGACAACACCCGACCATCCCCGACCACTCCCGACCACTCCCGATCACCCCTGACCTCTCCCGACCACTCCTGACCACTCCGACCATCCCCGATCACTCCCGACCATCCCCGACCACTTCCGACCATCCCCGACCACTCCCTACTATTAACGACCACTCCCGACCATCCTCGACCACTCCCGACCACTCCCAACCATCCTCAACCACTCCCGATCACTCCCGTCCTTGTCCGACCACCCCGACCACTCCCGACCATCCCCAACCACTTCCGACCATCCCCGACCACTCCCAACTATTACCGACTACTCCCGACCATCCCCAACCACTCCTGACTACTCCCGACCACTCCCGACCATCCTTGACCACTCCCGACAACACCCGACCATCCCCGACCACTCCCGACCTCTCCCGACCACTACCGATCACCCCTGACCTCTCCTGACCACTCCCGACCATCCCTGACCACTCCCGACCATCCCCGATCACTCCCGACCACTCCCGATCACCCCTGACCACTCCCGATCACTCCCGACCATCCTCAACCACTCCCGACCATCCTCAACCACTCCCGACCACTCCCGTCCTTCCTCGACCATCCCCGACCACTCCCGACCACTCCCGACCATCCCTGACCACTCCCGACAATCCCCGACCACTCCCGACCACTCTCGACTACTCCCGACAACTCCCGACCACCCCCGACCACTCTCAACCATCCCCGACCACTCCCGACCACTGCTGACCACTCCCGATTACTTCTTACCACTCCTGACCATCCTCAACCACTCCCGACCACTCCCGTCCATCCCCGACCACTCCTGACCACTCCCGACCATCCCAGACCACTCCCGACCATTCCCGACCATCCACGACCCCTCCCGACAATCCCCGACCTATCCTTATTTTATTACTTTTTAAACAAACTAGGCATCATTTAGGTGTATTTTTCGATGCTGAATCCGAATCTACCCTTATTTTTTATGTATGTCCACAATTCATCCAAATATTGACCAATTTATTACATTATATAATGATAAAACTGCTTTTAAAACCTTAAATTCACGTCCTAGGGTTATTTGGAGGGCAGATTTGGACTCGGCAGCCCAAAATACCGCTAAAAAGTATATTTTCAATTTTCTGTGGCCAAATTTGGAAAAATCTGCCCGCGAGCCTCAATTTTTGCCACAAAATTGCCACAAATCCTAATTTTTACGTTTTTCAACAAACTAGGCATCATTTTGGTGTATTTTTCGATGCTGAATCCGAATCTAGCATTATTTTTGACGTATGTCCACAATTCATCCAAATATTGGCCAATTTAGTACATTTATAATGATAAAACAGCTTTTAGTACCTCAAATTCACGTCCTAGGGCAATTTGGAGGCCCGATTTGGACTCAGCAGCCCATAATACAGCTAAAAAGTATATTTTCAATTTTCTGTGGCCAAATTTGGAAAAATCTGCCCACGAGCCTCAATTTTTGGCACAAAATTGCCACAAATCCTTTTTAGGTTAGGGTTAGGGTTAGGTATAGGTCCCCGACCACTCCCAACAACTCCCGACCACTTCCAATCACTCCCGACTTCTCCCGACCACTCCCGACCATCTCCGACCACTCCGGTCTTTGTCCGACCACTCCCGACCACTCCCGACCATCCTCGACCACTCCCGACCACTCCCGACCACTGCTGACCATCCTCGACCTCTCCCGACCACTCCCGACCACTCCCGACCACTCCCGACCATCCCCGACCACTTCCGACCATCCCCGACCACTCCCTACTATTACCGACCACTCCCGACCACTCCCGACCACTCCCGACCATCCTCAACCACTCCCGACCACTCCCGTCCTTGTCCGACCACCCCGACCACTCCCGACCATCCTCGACCACTCCCGACCATCCCCGACCACTCCCGACCACTCCCGACCATCCCCGACCACTCCCGACCACTCCCGATCACCCCTGACCTCTCCCGACCACTCCTGACCACTCCCGACCATCCTCGATCACTCCCGACCATCCCCGACCACTTCCGACCATCCCCGACCACTCCCTACTATTAACGACCACTCCCGACCATCCTCGACCACTCCCGACCACTCCCAACCATCCTCAACCACTCCCGACCACTCCCGTCCTTGTCCGACCACCCCGACCACTCCCGACCATCCCCAACCACTTCCGACCATCCCCGACCACTCCCAACTATTACCGACTACTCCCGACCATCCCCAACCAGTCCTGACTACTCCCGACCACTCCCGACCATCCTTGACCACTCCCGACAACACCCGACCATCCCCGACCACTCCCGACCTCTCCCGACCACTCCCGATCACCCCTGACCTCTCCTGACCACTCCCGACCATCCCTGAGCACTCCCGACCATCCCTGATCACTCCCGACCCCTCCCGATCACCCCTGACCACTCCCGATCACTCCCGACCATCCTCAACCACTCTCGACCACTCCCGACCACCCTCAACCACTCCCGACCACTCCCGTCCTTCCTCGACCATCCCCGACCACTCCCGACCATCCCTGACCACTCCCGACAATCCCCGACCACTCCCGACCACTCTCGACTACTCCCGACAACTCCCGACCACCCCCGACCACTCCTGACCACTCTCAACCATCCCCGACCACTCCCGACCACTGCTGACCACTCCCGACTACTTCTTACCACTCCTGACCATCTTCAACCACTCCCGACCACTTCCGTCCATCCCCGACCACTCCTGACCACTCCCGACCATCCCAGACCACTCCCGACCATTCCCGACCATCCACGACCCCTCCCGACAATCCCCAACCTATCCTTATTTTATTACTTTTTAAACAAACTAGGCATCACTTAGGTGTATTTTTCGATGCTGAATCCGAATCTACCCTTATTTTTGATGTATGTCCACAATTCATCCAAATATTGGCCAATTTATTACATTTATAACGATAAAACAGCTTTTAGTACCTCAAATTCACGTCCTAGGGCAATTTGGAGGCCCGATTTGGACTCAGCAGCCCATAATACAGCTAAAAAGTATATTTTCAATTTTCTGTGGCCAAATTTGGAAAAATCTGCCCACGAGCCTCAATTTTTGGCACAAAATTGCCACAAATCCTTTTTAGGTTAGGGTTAGGTTAGGTATAGGTCCCCGACCACTCCCAACAACTCCCGACCACTTCCAATCACTCCCGACTTCTACCGACCACTCCCGACCATCTCCGACCACTCCCGTCTTTGTCCGACCACTCCCGACCACTCCCGACCATCCTCGACCACTCCCGACCACTCCCGACCACTGCTGACCATCCTCGACCTCTCCCGACCACTCCCGACCACTCCCGACCATCCCCGACCACTTCCGACCATCCCCGACCACTCCCTACTATTACCGACCACTCCCGACCATCCTCGACCACTCCCGACCACTCCCGACCATCCTCAACCACTCCCGACCACTCCCGTCCTTGTCCGACCACCCCGACCACTCCCGACCATCCTCGACCACTCCCGACCATCCCCGACCACTCCCGACCACTCCAGACCATCCCCGACCACTCCCGACTACTCCCGACCAATTCCGACCATCCCTGACTACTCCCGACCACTCCCGACCATCCTTGACCACTCCCGACAACACCCGACCATCCCCAACCACTCCCGACCACTCCCGATCACCCCTGACCTCTCCCGACCACTCCTGACCACTCCCGACCATCCCCGATCACTCCCGACCATCCCCGACCACTTCCGACCATCCCCGACCACTCCCTACTATTAACGACCACTCCCGACCATCCTCAACCACTCCCGACCACTCCCGACCACTCCCGTCCTTGTCCGACCACCCCGACCACTCCCGAACATCCCCAACCACTTCCGACCATCCCCGACCACTCCCAACTATTACCGACTACTCCCGACCATCCCCAACCACTCCTGACTACTCCCGACCACTCCCGACCATCCCCGACCACTCCCGACCTCTCCCGACCACTCCCGATCACCCCTGACCTCTCCTGACCACTCCCGACCATCCCTGACCACTCCCGACCATCCCGGATCACTCCCGACCATTCCCGATCACCCCTGACCACTCCCGATCACTCCCGACCATCCTCAACCACTCTCGACCACTCCCGACCACCCTCAACCACTCCCGACCACTCCCGTCCTTCCTCGACCATCCCCGACCACTCCCGACCATCCCTGACCACTCCCGACAATCCCCGACCACTCCCGACCACTCTCGACTACTCCCGACAACTCCCGACCACCCCCGACCACTCCTGACCACTCTCAACCATCCCCGACCACTGCTGACCACTTCTTACCACTCCTGACCATCCTCAACCACTCCCGACCACTTCCGTCCATCCCCGACCACTCCTGACCACTCCCGACCATCCCAGACCACTCCCGACCATTCCCGACCATCCACGACCCCTCCCGACAATCCCCGACCTATCCTTATTTTATTACTTTTTAAACAAACTAGGCATTATTTACGTGTATTTTTCGATGCTGAATCCGAATCTACCCTTATTTTTGATGTATGTCCACAATTCATCCAAATATTGACCAATTTATTACATATATAATGATAAAACTGCTTTTAAAACCTTAAATTCACGTCCTAGGGTCATTTGGAGGGCAGATTTGGACTCGGCAGCCCAAAATACCGCTAAAAAGTATATTTTCAATTTTCTGTGGCCAAATTTGGAAAAATCTGCCCGCGAGCCTCAATTTTTGCCACAAAATTGCCACAAATCCTAATTTTTACGTTTTTCAACAAACTAGGCATCATTTTGGTGTATTTTTCGATGCTGAATCCGAATCTAGCATTAGTTTTGACGTATGTCCACAATTCATCCAAATATTGGCTAATTTATTACATTTATAATGATAAAACAGCTTTTAGTACCTCAAATTCACGTCCTAGGGCAATTTGGAGGCCAGATTTGGACTCAGCAGCCCATAATACAGCTAAAAAGTATATTTTCAATTTTCTGTGGCCAAATTTGGAAAAATCTGCCCACGAGCCTCAATTTTTGGCACAAAATTGCCACAAATCCTTTTTAGGTTAGGGTTAGGTTAGGTATAGGTCCCCGACCACTCCCAACAACTCCCGACCACTTCCAATCACTCCCGACTTCTCCCGACCACTCCCGACCATCTCCGACCACTCCCGTCTTTGTCCGACCACTCCCGACCACTCCCGACCATCCTCGACCACTCCCGACCACTCCCGACCAATGCTGACCATCCTCGACCTCTCCCGACCATCCCCGACCACTCCCGACCATCCCCGACCACTTCCGACCATCCCCGACCACTCCCTACTATTACCGACCACTCCCGACCATCCCTGATCACTCCCGACCACTCCCGATCACCCCTGACCACTCCCGATCACTCCCGACCATCCTCAACCGCTCTCGACCACTCCCGACCACCCTCAACCACTCCCGACCACTCCCGTCCTTCCTCGACCATCCCCGACCACTCCCGACCATCCCTGACCACTCCCGACAATCCCCGACCACTCCCGACCACTCGACTACTCCCGACAACTCCCGACCACCCCCGACCACTCCTGACCACTGCTGACCACTCCCGACTACTTCTTACCACTCCTGACCATCCTCAACCACTCCCGACCACTCCCGTCCATCTCCGACCACTCCTGACCACTCCCGACCATCCCAGACCACTCCCGACCATTCCCGACCATCCACGACCCCTCCCGACAATCCCCGACCTATCCTTATTTTATTACTTTTTAAACAAACTAGGCATCATTTAGGTGTATTTTTCGATGCTGAATCCGAATCTACCCTTATTTTTGATGTATGTCCACAATTCATCCAAATATTGACCAAGTTATTACATATATAATGATAAAACTGCTTTTAAAACCTTAAATTCACGTCCTAGGGTCATTTGGAGGGCAGATTTGGACTCGGCAGCCCAAAATACCGCTAAAAAGTATATTTTCAATTTTCTGTGGCCAAATTTGGAAAAATCTGCCCACGAGCCTCAATTTTTGCCACAAAATTGCCACAAATCCTAATTTTTACGTTTTTCAACAAACTAGGCATGATTTTGGTGTATTTTTCGATGCTGAATCCGAATCTAGCATTAGTTTTGACGTATGTCCACAATTCATCCAAATATTGGCCAATTTATTACATTTATAATGATAAAACAGCTTTTAGTACCTCAAATTCACGTCCTAGGGCAATTTGGAGGCCAGATTTGGACTCAGCAGCCCATAATACAGCTAAAAAGTATATTTTCAATTTTCTGTGGCCAAATTTGGAAAAATCTGCCCACGAGCCTCAATTTTTGGCACAAAATTGCCACAAATCCTTTTTAGGTTAGGGTTAGGTTAGGTATAGGTCCCCGACCACTCCCAACAACTCCTGACCACTTCCAATCACTCCCGACTTCTCCCGACCACTCCCGACCATCTCCGACCACTCCCGTCTTTGTCCGACCACTCCCGACCACTCCCGACCATCCTCGACCACTCCCGACCACTGCTGACCATCCTCGACCTCTCCCGACCATCCCCGACCACTCCCGACCACTCCCGACCATCCCCGACCACTTCCGACCATCCCCGACCACTCCCTACTATTACCGACCACTCCCGACCATCCCTGATCACTCCCGACCACTCCCGATCACCCCTGACCACTCCCGATCACTCCCGACCATCCTCAACCCCTCTCGACCACTTTCGACCACCCTCAACCACTCCCGACCACTCCCGTCCTTCTTCGACCACTCCCGACCATCCCCGACCACTCCCGACCATCCCCGACCACTCCCGACCATCCCTGACCACTCCCGACAATCCCCGACCACTCCCGACCACTCTCGACTACTCCCGACAACTCCCGACCACCCCCGACCACTCCCACCCACTCCCGACCATCCACGACAACTCTCGACCACTCCCGACCATCCCCGACCACTCCCGACAACTCCCGACCACTGCTGACCATCCCCGAAAACTCCCGACCATCCCCAACCACTTCCGACCATCCCCGACCACTCCCAACTATTACCGACTACTCCCGACCATCTCCGACCACTCCCGACAACACCCGACCATCCCCGACCACTCCCGACCACTCCCGATCACCCCTGACCTCTCCCGACCACTCCCGACCATCCCTGACCACTCCCGACCATCCCCGATCACTCCCGACCACTCCCGATCACCACTGACCACTCCCGATCACCACTGACCACTCCCGACTATCTTCAACCACTCTCGACCACTCCCAAACTATTCCCGACCACTCCCGACCACTCCCGACCATCCCCGACCACTCACAACCACGACC
Source organism: Lithodes maja (assembly GCA_037953745.1). Taxonomy (NCBI): domain Eukaryota; kingdom Metazoa; phylum Arthropoda; class Malacostraca; order Decapoda; family Lithodidae; genus Lithodes; species Lithodes maja. The sequence goes on along the minus strand of JBAKBP010008146.1, from coordinate 15,667 downwards.
GACCATCCCCGACCACTCCAGACCATCCCCGACCACTCCCAACCACTTCCGACCACTGCTGACCGTCATCCCCGACCTCTCCCGACCACTCCCGACCACTCCCGACCATCCCCGACCAGTTCCGACCATCACCGACCACTTCCGACCATCCCCGACCACTCCCTACTATTACCGACCACTCCCGACCATCCTCAACCACTCCCGACCACTCCAGTCCTTGTCCAACCACCCCGACCACTCCCAACCATCCTCGACCACTCCCGACCATCCCCGACCACTCCCGACCATCCCCGACCACTCCCGACAACTCCCGACCATCCTCAAACACTCTCGACCACTCCCAAACTATTCCCGACCATCCCTGACCACTCACAACCACGACCGACCATCCCCGACAACTCCCGACCATCCCCGACCACTCCCGACCATCCCCGACCACTCCTGACCACTCTCGACCATCCCCGACCACTCCCACCCACTCCCGACCACTCCTGACCACTCCCAACCATCCCCGACCACTCCCGACCACTGCTGACCACTCCCGACCACTCCCGACTACTTCTTACCACTCCCGACCATCCCCGACCACTCCCAACCACTCCCGTCCTTCTCCGACCACTCCCGACCACTCCTGACCATCCCCGACCACTCCCGACCATCCCCGACCACTCCCGACCACTCCCAACCACTTCCGACCATCCCCGACCACTCCCTACTATTAACGACCACTCCCGACCATCCTCGACCGCTCCCGACCACTCCCGACCATCCCTGATCACTCCCGACCACTCCCGATCACCCCTGACCACTCCCGATCACTCCCGACCATCCTCAACCCCTCTCGACCACTTTCGACCACCCTCAACCACTCCCGACCACTCCCGTCCTTCTTCGACCACTCCCGACCATCCCCGACCACTCCCGACCATCCCCGACCACTCCCGACCATCCCTGACCACTCCCGACAATCCCCGACCACTCCCGACCACTCTCGACTACTCCCGACAACTCCCGACCACCCCCGACCACTCCCACCCACACCCGACCATCCACGACAACTCTCGACCACTCCCGTCCTTCTCCGACCACTCCCGACCACTCCCGACCATTCCCGACCTATCCTTATTTTATTACTTTTTAAACAAACTAGGCATCATTTAGGTGTATTTTTCGATGCTGAATCCGAATCTACCCTTATTTTTGATGTATGTCCACAATTCATCCAAATATTGACCAATTTATTACATATATAATGATAAAACAGCTTTTAAAACCTTAAATTCACGTCCTAGGGCAATTTGGAGGCCCGATTTGGACTCAGCAGCCCATAATACAGCTAAAAAGTATATTTTCAATTTTCTGTGGCCAAATTTGGAAAAATCTGCCCACGAGCCTCAATTTTTGGCACAAAATTGCCACAAATCCTTTTTAGGTTAGGGTTAGGTTGGTATAGGTCCCCGACCACTTCCGACAACTCCCGACCACTTCCAATCACTCCCGACTTCTCCCAACCACTCCCGTCTTTGTCCGACCACTCCCGACCACTCCCGACCATCCTCGACCACTCCCGACCATCCCAGACCACTCCCGACCATCCGCGACCACTCCCGACCACTCCCGACCACTGCTGACCATCCCCGACCTCTCCCGACCACTCCCGACCATCCCCGACCACTTCCGACCATCCCCGACCACTCCCTACTATTAACGACCACTCCCGACCATCCTCGACCACTCCCGACCAATCCCGACCATTCTCAACCACTCCCGACCACTCCCGACCACTCCCGTCCTTGTCCGACCACTCCCGACCATCCCCGACCACTCCCGACTACTCCCGACCACTTCCGACGATCCCCGACCACTTCCGACCACTGCTGACCATCCCTGACCACTCCCGACCATCCCCGACCACTCCCAACCATCCCCAACCACTCCCGACCACTCCCGTCCTTCATCGACCACTCCCGACCATCCCCGACCACTCCCATCCACTCCCGACCATCCTCGACCACCCCCTACCACTCACGACCACTCCCGACCATCCCTGACCACTCCCGACAATCCCCGACCACTCTCGACTACTCCCGACAACTCCCGACCACCCCCGACCACTCCCACCCACTCCCGACCATCCCCGACCACTCCCGACCACTGCTGACCACTCCCGACTACTTCTTACCACTCCTGACCATCCTCAACCACTCCCGACCACTCCCGTCCATCCCCGACCACTCCTGACCACTCCCGACCATCCACGACAACTCTCGACCACTCCTGTCCTTCTCCGACCACTCCCGACCACTCCCGACCATTCCCGACCATCCACGACCCCTCCCGACAATCCCCGACCTATCCTTATTTTATTACTTTTTAAACAAACTAGGCATCATTTAGGTGTATTTTTCGATGCTGAATCCGAATCTACCCTTATTTTTTATGTATGTCCACAATTCATCCAAATATTGACCAATTTATTACATTATATAATGATAAAACTGCTTTTAAAACCTTAAATTCACGTCCTAGGGTCATTTGGAGGGCAGATTTGGACTCAGCAGCCCAAAATACCGCTAAAAAGTATATTTTTAATTTTCTGTGGCTAAGTTTGGAAAAATCTGCCCGCGAGCCTCAATTTTTGCCACAAAATTGCCACAAATCCTAATTTTTACGTTTTTCATCAAACTAGGCATCATTTTGGTGTATTTTTCGATGCTGAATCCGAATCTAGCATTATTTTTGACGTATGTCCACAATTCATCCAAATATTGGCCAATTTATTACATTTATAATGATAAAACAGCTTTTAGTACCTCAAATTCACGTCCTAGGGCAATTTGGAGGCCAGATTTGGACTCAGCAGCCCATAATACAGCTAAAAAGTATATTTTCAATTTTCTGTGGCCAAATTTGGAAAAATCTGCCCACGAGCCTCAATTTTTGGCACAAAATTGCCACAAATCCTTTTTAGGTTAGGGTTAGGTTAGGTATAGGTCCCCAACCACTCCCGACAACTCCCGACCACTTCCAATCACTCCCGACTTCTCCCGACCACTCCCGACCATCTTCGACCACTCCCGTCTTTGTCTGACCACTCCCGACCACTCCCGACCATCCTCGACCACTCCCGACCATCCCAGACCACTCCCGACCATCCGCGACCACTCCCGACCACTGCTGACCATCCCCGACCTCTCCCGACCATCCCCGACCACTCCCGACCATCCCCGACCACTTCCGACCATCCCCGACCACTCCCTACTATTAACGACCACTCCCGACCATCCTCGCCCACTCCCGACCACTCCCGACCATCCTCAACAACTCCCGACCATCCTCAACCACTCCCGACCACTCCCGACCATTCCCGTCCTTGTCCGACCACCCCCGACCATCCTCGACCACTCCCGACCATCCCCGACCACTCCCGACTACTCCCGACCACTTCCGACCATCCCCGACCACTTCCGACCACTGCTGACCATCCCTGACCACTCCCGACCATCCCCGACCACTCCCGACCATCCCCAACCACTCCTGACTACTCTCGACCACTTCCGACCATCCCCGACCACTTCCGACCACTGCTGACCATCCCCGACCACTCCCAACTATTACCGACTACTCCCGACCATCCCCAACCACTCCTGACTACTCTCGACCACTCCCGACCATCCTTGACCACTCCCGACAACACCCGACCATCCCCGACCACTCCCGACCACTCCCGATCACCCCTGACCTCTCCCGACCACTCCTGACCACTCCTGACCATCCCTGACCACTCCCGACCATCCCTGATCACTCCCGACCACTCCCGATCACCCCTGACCACTCCCAATCACTCCCGACCATCCTCAACTACTCTCGACCACTCCCGACCACCCTCAACCACTCCCGACCAATCCCGTCCTTCTTCGACCACTCCAGACCATCCCCGACCACTCCCGACCATCCCTGACCACTCCCGACCATCCCTGACCACTCCCGACAATCCCCGACCACTCCCGACCACTCTCGACTACTCCCGACAACTCCCGACCACCCCCGACCACTCCCACCCACTCCCGACCATCCCCGACCACTCCCGACCACTGCTGACCACTCCCGACTACTTCTTACCACTCCTGACCATCCTCAACCACTCCCGACCACTCCCGTCCATCCCCGACCACTCCTGACCACTCCCGACCATCCACGACAACTCTCGACCACTCCCGTCCTTCTCCGACCACTCCCGACCACTCCCGACCATTCCCGACCATCCACGACCCCTCCCGACAATCCCCGACCTATCCTTATTTTATTACTTTTTAAACAAACTAGGCATCATTTAGGTGTATTTTTCGATGCTGAATCCGAATCTACCCTTATTTTTGATGTATGTCCACAATTCATCCAAATATTGACCAATTTATTACATATATAATGATAAAAAAGCTTTTAAAACCTTAAATTCACGTCCTAGGGTCATTTGGAGGGCAGATTTGGACTCAGCAGCCCAAAATACCGCTAAAAAGTATATTTTCAATTTTCTGTGGCCAAATTTGGAAAAATCTGCCCGCGAGCCTCAATTTTTGCCACAAAATTGCCACAAATCCTAATTTTTACGATTTTCATCAAACTAGACATCATTTTGGTGTATTTTTCGATGCTGAATCCGAATCTAGCATTATTTTTGACGTATGTCCACAATTCATCCAAATATTGGCCAATTTATTACATTTATAATGATAAAACAGCTTTTAGTACCTCAAATTCACGTCCTAGGGCAATTTGGAGGCCAGATTTGGACTCAGCAGCCCATAATACAGCTAAAAAGTATATTTTAAATTTTCTGTGGCCAAATTTGGAAAAATCTGCCCACGAGCCTCAATTTTTGGCACAAAATTGCCACAAATCCTTTTTAGGTTAGGGTTAGGTTAGGTATAGGTCCCCGACCACTCCCGACAACTCCCGACCACTTCCAATCACTCCCGACTTCTCCCGACCACTCCCGACCATCTCCGACCACTCCCGTCTTTGTCCGACCACTCCCGACCACTCCCGACCATCCTCTACCTCTCCCGACCACTGCTGACCATCCCCGACCTCTCCTGACCATCCCCGACCACTCCCGACCACTCCCGACCATCCCCGACCACTCCCTACTATTACCGACCACTCCCGACCATCCTCGACCACTCCCGACCATTCCCGACCATCCTCAACCACTCCCGACCACTCCCGTCCTTGTCCGACCACCCCGACCACTCCCGACCATCCCCGACCACTCCCGACCATCCCCGACCACTCCCGACTACTCCCGACCACTTCCGACCATCCCCGACCACTTCCGACAACTCCCGACCATCCCCAACCACTTACGACCATCCCCGACCACTCCCAACTATTACCGACTACTCCCGACCATCCCCGACCATCCCTGACTACTCCCGACCACTCCCGACCATCCTTGACCACTCCCGACAACACCCAACCATCCCCGACCACTCCCGACCACTCCCGATCACCCCTGACCTCTCCCGACCACTCCTGACCACTCCCGACCATCCCCGACCACTCCCGACCACTCCCGATCACCCCTGACCTCTCCTGACCACTCCTGACCACCCCTGACCACTCCCGATCACTCCCAACCACCCTCAACCACTCCCGACCACTCCCGACCACTCCCGTCCTTCTCCGACCACTCCCGACCATCCCCGACCACTCCCAACCACTCCCGACCATCCTCGACCACTCCCGACCATCCCCGACCACTCCCGACAACTCTCGACCATCCCCGACCACTCCCACCCACTCTCGACCATCCCCGACCACTCCCGACCATCCCCGACCACTGCTAACCACTCCTGACTACTTCTTACCACTCCTGACCATCCTCAACTACTCCCGACCACTCCCGACCATCCTCGACCACTCCCGACCATCCCCGACCACTCCCGACCACTCCCGACCACTGCTGACCTTCATCGACCTCTCCCGACCATCCCCGACCACTCCCGACCATCCCCGACCACTCCCGACTACTCCCGACCACTCCCGACCATCCCCGACCACTCCCGACTACTCCCGACCACTGCTGACCATCCCTGACCACTCCCGACCACTCCCGACCATCCCCAACCACTTCCGACCATCCCCGACCACTCCCAACTATTACCGACTACTCCCGACCATCCCCGACCACTCCCGACCACTCCCGATCACCCCTGACCTCTCCCGACCACTCCCGACCATCCCTGACCACTCCCGACCATCCCCGATCACTCCGACCACTCCCGATCACCACTGACCACTCCCGACCACTCCCAAACTATTCCCGACCACTCCCGACCACTCCCGACCATCCTCAACCACTCCCGACCACTCCCATCCTTCTCCGACCACTCCCGACCACTCCCGACCATCCCCGACCACTCACAACCACGACCGACCATCCCCGACCACTCCAGACCATCCCCGACCACTCCCGACCACTTCCGACCACTGCTGACCGTCGTCCCTGACCTCTCCCGACCATCCCCGACCACTCCCGACCACTCCCGACCATCCCCGACCACTTCCGACCATTCCCGACCACTCCCTACTATTACCGACCACTCCCGACCATCCTCGACCACTCCCGACCACTCCCCGACCACTCCCGACCACTCCCGACCGTCCCCGACCACTCCCGACTACTCTCGACCACTCCCGACCATCCCCGACCACTCCCGACAACTCCCGATCACTGCTGACCATCCCAGAAAACTCCCGACCATCCCCAACCACTTCCGACCATCCCCGCCCACTCCCAACTATTACCGACTACTCCCGACCATCTCCGACCACTCCCGACAACACCCGACCATCCCCGACCACTCCCGACCACTCCCGATCACCCCTGACCTCTCCCGACCACTCCCGACCACTCCCGACCATCCCTGACCACTCCCGACCATCCCCGATCACTCCCGACCACTCCCGATCACCACTGACCACTCCCGACTATCCTCAACCACTCTCGACCACTCCCAAACTATTCCCGACCACTCCCGACCACTCCCGACCATCCCCGACCACTCACAACCACGACCGACCATCCCCGACCACTCCAGACCATCCCCGACCACTCCCGACCACTTCCGACCACTGCTGACCGTCATCCCCGACCACTTCCGACCATCCCCGACCACTCCCGACCATCCCTGACTACTCCCGACCACTCCCGACCACTCCCGACCATCTTTGACCACTCCCGACAACACCCGACCACTCCCGATCACCCCTGACCTCTCCCGACCACTCCCGACCATCCCTGACCACTCCCGACCATCCCCGATCACTCCCGATCACCCCTGACCACTCCCGACCACTCCCATCCTTCTCCGACCACTCCCGACCATCCCCGACAACTCCCGACCACTCCCGACCATCCCCGACTACTCCCGACCACTCTCAACGACTCTTGACCACTCCCGACCATCCCCGACCACTCCCGACCATCCCCGACCACTCCCGACCACTCCCGACCATCCCCAACCACTTCCGACCATCCCCGACCACTCCCAACTATTACGGACTACTCCCGACCATCTCCGACCACTCCCGACCATCCCTGACTACTCCCGACCACTCCCGACCACTCCCGACCATCTTTGACCACTCCCGACAACACCCGACCACTCCCAATCACCCCTGACCTCTCCCGACCACTCCCGACCATCCCCGATCACTCCCGATCACCCCTGACCACTCCCGACCACTCCCGACCACTCCCATCCTTCTCCGACCACTCCCGACCATCCCCGACCACTCCCGACCACTGCTGACCACTCCCGACCACTCCTGACTACTTCTTACCACTCCTGACCATCCTCAACCACTCCTGACATCTCCCGTCCATCCCCGACCACTCCCAACCACTCCCAACAACTCCCGACCATCCCCGACCACTCCCAACCACTCCCGTCCTTCTCCGACCACTCCCGACCATCCACGACCACTCCCGACAATCCCCGACCTATCCTTATTTTATTACGTTTTAAACAAACTAGGCATCATTTAGGTGTATTTTTCGATGCTGAATCCGAATCTACCCTTATTTTTGATGTATGTCCACAATTCATCCAAATATTGACCAATTTATTACATATATAATGATAAAACAGCTTTTAAAACCTCAAATTCACGTCCTAGGGTCATTTGGAGGGCAGATTTGGACTCAGCAGCCCAAAATACAGCTAAAAAGTATATTTTCAATTTTCTGTGGCCAAATTTGGAAAAATATGCCCGTGAGCCTCAATTTTTGGCACAAAATTGCCACAAATCCTAATTTTTACGTTTTTCATCAAACTAGGCATCATTTTGGTGCATTTTTCGATGCTGAATGCGAATCTAGCATTATTTTTGACGTATGTCCACAATTCATCAAAATATTGGCCAATTTATTACATTTATAATGATAAAACCGCTTTTAGTACCTCAAATTCACGTCCTAGGGCAATTTGGAGGCCCGATTTGGACTCAGCAGCCCATAATACAGCTAAAAAGTATATTTTCAATTTTCTGTGGCCAAATTTGGAAAAATCTGCCCGCGAGCCTCAATTTTTGCCACAAAATTGCCACAAATCCTAATTTTTACGTTTTTCATCAAACTAGGCATCATTTTGGTGTATTTTTCGATGCTGAATCCGAATCTAGCATTATTTTTGACGTATGTCCACAATTCATCCAAATATTGGCCAATTTATTACATTTATAATGATAAAACAGCTTTTAGTACCTCAAATTCACGTCCTAGGGCAATTTGGAGGCCCGATTTGGACTCAGCAGCCCATAATACAGCTAAAAAGTATATTTTCAATTTTCTGTGGCCAAATTTGGAAAAATCTGCCCACGAGCCTCAATTTTTGGCACAAAATTGCCACAAATCCTTTTTAGGTTAGGGTTAGGTTAGGTATAGGTCCCCGACCACTTCCGACAACTCCCGACCACTTCCAATCACTCCCGACTTCTCCCGACCACTCCCGTCTTTGTCCGACCACTCCCGACCACTCCCGACCATCCTCGACCACTCCCGACCATCCCAGACCACTCCCGACCATCTGCGACCACTCCCGACCACTGCTGACCATCCCCGACCTCTCCCGACCATCCCCGACCACTCCCGACCATCCCCGACCACTTCCGACCATCCCCGACCACTCCCTACTATTAACGACCACTCCCGACCATCCTCGACCACTCCCGACCAATCCCGACCATCCTCAACCACTCCCGACCACTCCCGACCACTCCCGTCCTTGTCCGACCACCCCCGACCACTCCCGACCATCCCCGACCACTCCCGACTACTCCCGACCACTTCCGACCATCCCCGACCACTTCCGACCACTGCTGACCATCCCTGACCACTCCCGACCATCCCCGACCACTCCCAACCATCCCCAACCACTCCTGACTACTCTCGACCACTTCCGACCATCCCCGACCACTTCCGACCACTGCTGACCATCCCCGACCACTCCCAACTATTACCGACTACTCCCGACCATCCCCAACCACTCCTGACTACTCTCGACCACTCCCGACCATCCTTGACCACTCCCGACAACACCCGACCATCCCCGACCACTCCCGACCACTCCCGATCACCCCTGACCTCTCCCGACCACTCCTGACCACTCCCGACCATCCCTGATTACTCCCGACCACTCCCGATCACCCCTGACCACTCCCGATCACTCCCGACCATCCTCAACCACTCTCGACCACTCCTGACCACCCTCAACCACTCCCGACCACTCCCGTCCTTCTTCGACCACTCCCGACCATCCCCGACCACTCCCGACCATCCCCGACCACTCCCGACCATCCCTGACCACTCCCGACAATCCCCAACCACTCCCGACCACTCTCGACAACTCCCGACCACTCCCGACCATCCCCGACCACTCCCGACCACTCCCGACCACTGCTGACCTCTCCCGACTACTTCTTACCACTCCTGACCATCCTCAACCACTCCCGACCACTCCCGTCCATCCCCGACCACTCCGGACCACTCCCGACCATCCACGACCACTCCCGTCCTTCTCCGACCACTCCCGACCACTCCCGACCATTCCCGACCATCCACGACCCCTCCCGACAATCCCCGACCTATCCTTATTTTATTACTTTTTAAACAAACTAGGCATCATTTAGGTGTATTTTTCGATGCTGAATCCGAATCTACCCTTATTTTTGATGTATGTCCACAATTCATCCAAATATTGACCAATTTATTACATATATAATGATAAAACAGCTTTTAAAACCTTAAATTCACGTCCTAGGGTCATTTGGAGGGCAGATTTGGACTCAGCAGCCCAAAATACCGCTAAAAAGTATATTTTCAATTTTCTGTGGCCAAATTTGGAAAAATCTGCCCGCGAGCCTCAATTTTTGCCACAAAATTGCCACAAATCCTAATTTTTACGTTTTTCATCAAACTAGACATCATTTTGGTGTATTTTTCGATGCTGAATCCGAATCTAGCATTATTTTTGACGTATGTCTACAATTCATCCAAATATTGGCCAATTTATTACATTTATAATGATAAAACGGCTTTTAGTACCTCAGATTCACGTCCTAGGGCAATTTGGAGGCCAGATTTGGACTCAGCAGCCCATAATACAGCTAAAAAGTATATTTTCAATTTTCTGTGGCCAAATTTGGAAAAATCTGCCCACGAGCCTCAATTTTTGGCACAAAATTGCCACAAATCCTTTTTAGGTTAGGGTTAGGTATAGGTCCCCGACCACTCCCGACAACTCCCGACCACTTCCAATCACTCCCGACTTCTCCCGACCACTCCCGACCATCTCCGACCACTCCCGTCTTTGTCCGACCACTCCCGACCACTCCCGACCATCCTCGACCACTCCCGACCACTCCCGACCATCCCCGACCTCTCCCGACAATCCCCGACCACTCCCTACTATTACCGACCACTCCCGACCATCCTCGACCACTCCCGACCACTCCCGACCATCCTCAACCACTCCCGACCACTCCCGTCCTTGTCCGACCACCCCGACCACTCCCGACCATCCTCGACCACTCCCGACCATCCCCGACCACTCCCGACCACTCCCGACCATCCTCGACCACTCCCGACCATCCCCGACCACTCCCAACCATCCCCAACCACTCCTGACTACTCTCGACCACTTCCGACCATCCCCGACCACTTCCGACCACTGCTGACCATCCCCGACCACTCCCAACTATTACCGACTACTCCCGACCATCCCCAACCACTCCTGACTACTCTCGACCACTCCCGACCATCCTTGACCACTCCCGACAACACCCGACCATCCCCGACCACTCCCGATCACCCCTGACCTCTCCCGACCACTCCTGACCACTCCCGACCATCCCTGACCACTCCCGACCATCCCTGATCACTCCCGACCACTCCCGATCACCCCTGACCACTCCCGATCACTCCCGACCATCCTCAACCACTCTCGACCACTCCCGACCACCCTCAACCACTCCCGACCACTCACGTCCTTCTTCGACCACTCCCGACCATCCCCGACCACTCCCAACCACTCCCGACCATCCTCGACCACTCCCGACCATCCCCGACCACTCCCGACCACTCCCGTCCATCCCTGACCACTCCCGACAATCCCCGACCACTCTCGACTACTCCCGCCAACTCCCGACCACCCCCGACCACTCCCACCCACTCCCGACCACTGCTGACCACTCCCGACTACTTCTTACCACTCCTGACCATCCTCAACCACTCCCGACCACTCCCGTCCATCCCCGACCACTCCTGACCACTCCCGACCATCCACGACAACTCTCGACCACTCCCGTCCTTCTCCGACCACTCCCGACCACTCCCGAGCATCCACGACCCCTCCCGACAATCCCCGACCTATCCTTATTTTATTACTTTTTAAACAAACTAGGCATCATTTTGGTGTATTTTTCGATGCTGAAATCGAATCTACCCTTATTTTTGATGTATGTCCACAATTCATCCAAATATTGACCAATTTATTACATATATAATGATAAAACAGCTTTTAAAACCTTAAATTCACGTCCTAGGGTCATTTGGAGGGCAGATTTGGACTCAGCAGCCCAAAATACCGCTATAAAGTATATTTTTAATTTTCTGTGGCCAAATTTGGAAAAATCTGCCCGCGAGCCTCAATTTTTGCCACAAAATTGCCACAAATCCTAATTTTTACGTTTTTCATCAAACTAGGCATCATTTTGGTGTATTTTTCGATGGTGAATCCGAATCTAGCATTATTTTTGACGTATGTCCACAATTCATCCAAATATTGGCCAATTTATTACATTTATAATGATAAAACAGCTTTTAGTACCTCAAATTCACGTCCTAGGGCAATTTGGAGGCCCGATTTGGACTCAGCAGCCCATAATACAGCTAAAAAGTATATTTTCAATTTTCTGTGGCCAAATTTGGAAAAATCTGCCCACGAGCCTCAATTTTTGGCACAAAATTGCCACAAATCCTTTTTAGGTTAGGGTTAGGTTAGGTATAGGTCCCCGACCACTTCCGACAACTCCCGACCACTTCCAATCACTCCCGACTTCTCCCGACCACTCCCGTCTTTGTCCGACCACTCCCGACCACTCCCGACCATCCTCGACCACTCCCGACCATCCCAGACCACTCCCGACCATCTGCGACCACTCCCGACCACTCCCCGACCACTGCTGACCATCCCCGACCTCTCCCGACCATCCCCGACCACTCCCGACCATCCCCGACCACTTCCGACCATCCCCGACCACTCCCTACTATTAACGACCACTCCCGACCATCCTCGACCACTCCCGACCAATCCCGACCATCCTCAACCACTCCCGACCACTCCCGTCCTTGTCCGACCACCCCCGACCACTCCCGACCATCCCCGACCACTCCCGACCACTCCCGACCACTGCTGACCATCCCCGACCTCTCCCGACCATCCCCGACCACTCCCGACCATCCCCGACCACTTCCGACCATCCCCGACCACTCCCTACTATTAACGACCACTCCCGACCATCCTCGACCACTCCCGACCAATCCCGACCATCCTCAACCACTCCCGACCACTCCCGTCCTTGTCCGACCACCCCCGACCACTCCCGACCATCCCCGACCACTCCCGACTACTCCCGACCACTTCCGACCATCCCCGACCACTTCCGACCACTGCTGACCATCCCTGACCACTCCCGACCATCCCCGACCACTCCCAACCATCCCCAACCACTCCTGACTACTCTCGACCACTTCCGACCATCCCCGACCACTTCCGACCACTGCTGACCATCCCCGACCACTCCCAACTATTACCGACTACTCCCGACCATCCCCAACCACTCCTGACTACTCTCGACCACTCCCGACCATCCTTGACCACTCCCGACAACACCCGACCATCCCCGACCACTCCTGATCACCCCTGACCTCTCCCGACCACTCCTGACCACTCCCGACCATCCCTGATCACTCCCGACCACTCCCGATCAGCCCTGACCACTCCCGATCACTCCCGACCATCTTCAACCACTCTCGACCACTCCTGACCACCCTCAACCACTCCCGACCACTCCCGTCCTTCTTCGACCACTCCCGACCATCCCCGACCACTCCTTACCATCCCTGACCACTCCCGACAATCCCGACCACTCCCGACCACTCTCGACTACTCCCGACAACTCCCGACCACCCCCGACCACTCCCACCCACTCCCGACCATCCCCGACCACTCCCGACCACTCCCGACCACTGCTGACCTCTCCCGACTACTTCTTACCACTCCTGACCATCCTCAACCACTCTCGACCACTCCCGTCCATCCCCGACCACTCCCGACCATCCACGACCACTCCCGTCCTTCTCCGACCACTCCCGACCACTCCCGACCATTCCCGACCATCCACGACCCCTCCCGACAATCCCCGACCTATCCTTATTTTATTACTTTTTAAACAAACTAGGCATCATTTAGGTGTATTTTTCGATGCTGAATCCGAATCTACCCTTATTTTTGATGTATGTCCACAATTCATCCAAATATTGACCAATTTATTACATATATAATGATAAAACAGCTTTTAAAACCTTAAATTCACGTCCTAGGGTCATTTGGAGGGCAGATTTAGACTCAGCAGCCCAAAATACCGCTAAAAAGTATATTTTCAATTTTCTGTGGCCAAATTTGGAAAAATCTGCCCGCGAGCCTCAATTTTTGCCACAAAATTGCCACAAATCCTAATTTTTACGTTTTTCATCAAACTAGGCATCATTTTGGTGTATTTTTCGATGCTGAATCCGAATCTAGCATTATTTTTGACGTATGTCCACAATTCATCCAAATATTGGCCAATTTATTACATTTATAATGATAAAACAGCTTTTAGTACCTCAAATTCACGTCCTAGGGCAATTTGGAGGCCAGATTTGGACTCAGCAGCACATAATACAGCTAAAAAGTATATTTTCAATTTTCTGTGGCCAAATTTGGAAAAATCTGCCCACGAGCCTCAATTTTTGGCACAAAATTGCCACAAATCCTTTTTAGGTTAGGGTTAGGTTAGGTATAGGTCCCCGACCACTCCCGACAACTCCCGACCACTTCCAATCACACCCGACTTCTCCCGACCACTCCCGACCATCTTCGACCACTCCCGTCTTTGTCCGACCACTCCCGACCACTCCCGACCATCCTCGACCACTCCCGACCATCCCAGACCACTCCCGACCATCCGCGACCACTCCCGACCACTCCCGACCACTGCTGACCATCCCCGACCACTCCCGACTACTCCCGACCACTTCCGACCATCCCCGACCACTTCCGACCACTGCTGACCATCCCTGACCACTCCCGACCATCCCCGACCACTCCCGACCATCCCCAACCACTCCTGACTACTCTCGACCACTTCCGACCATCCCCGACCACTTCCGACCACTGCTGACCATCCCCGACCACTCCCAACTATTACCGACTACTCCCGACCATCCCCAACCACTCCTGACTACTCTCGACCACTCCCGACCATCCTTGACCACTCCCGACAACACCCGACCATCCCCGATCACTCCCGACCACTCCCGACCACTCCCGATCACCCCTGACCTCTCCCGACCACTCCTGACCACTCCCGACCATCCCTGACCACTCCCGACCATCCCTGATCACTCCCGACCACTCCCGATCACCCCTGACCACTCCCGATCACTCCCGACCATCCTCAACCACTCTCGACCACTCCCGACCACCCTCAACCACTCCCGACCACTCCCGTCCTTCTTCGACCACTCCCGACCATCCCCGACCACTCCCGACCATCCCCAACCACTCCCGACCATCCCTGACCACACCCGACAATTCCCGACCACTCCCGACCACTCTCGACTACTCCCGACAACTCCCGACTACCCCCGACCACTCCCGACCATCCACGACAACTCTCGACCACTCCCGTCCTTCTCCGACCACTCCCGACCACTCCCGACCATTCCCGACCATCCATGACCCCTCCCGACAATCCCCGACCTATCCTTATTTTATTACTTTTTAAACAAACTAGGCATCATTTAGGTGTATTTTTCGATGCTGAATCCGAATCTACC
>JBAKBP010008145.1:12500-93728 GCA_037953745.1 Lithodes maja | reverse complement strand
CCACTGATCAGGCATCGTCCCAGACTGCAAGGATTCATTGAATAGCGCAATGTCAGTGGTTTGGAGAGCTCATCCTTAGCTTCCTTTAGAACTCTAGGCGAGATTGTATCAGGTCCAGGCGTTTTATTTACCTTGAGTTTATCTAAACAATTCAATACTTCTCTCTCTGTAACGGTGATATAATGATATTGCTATAGGTATATATTGTGAGAGAGAGAGAGAGAGAGAGTGTGTGTGTGTGTGTGTGTGTGTGTATTTACCTATTTGTAGTTTACAGGAATTGAGCAGCGCTCGTGTTGTCCTGTCTTAGTTACTTTATAATCAATCCATTTTACTTAGACAAGTATCGTAATGGATATTCCCAGTTCCCAGTATTTTGGACTAACATATCATAACTTATGTTGCCCTATTTCCATATTTACTTTTATCCAACCTAGATTTGAACATGTTAATGTTCCTCGCTCTCACCACCTCCTCCTCCAAGTTGTTCCAAGTCTCTATACTCCTATATGGGAAGCTGAATTTCTTTGTGTCCTTACGACATCTGCCCTTCCTCAGCTTAAACTCGTGCCCTCTTGTCCTTCCATTATCCCTCACGAATAGATCTTCCCTATCTACTCGTTCCAAACTTTTTACTCCCTTGAACATCGTTATTAAGTCGCCTCGTTCCCTTCTCTCTTTCAAGGTAGGCAGTTGTAGTGTCTTAAGTCTTTCCTCATATGTCAACTCCTTCAATCTTGGGATCATCTTCGTTGCTATCCTTTGGACTTTCTCTAATTTGTTTATATGTTTTTTCAAATGTGGTGACCATATCACTGCTGCATATTCTAATCTTGGTCTTATCATAGTCATTATCAATTTTCTTAACATTTCTTCATCCAAATAGTTAAATGCCACTCTCATATTGGTTATTATTCCATATGCTCCTCCAATGATCATGTTAATATGCTTCTCCGGGGATAGATCATCTTGTATTATCACTCCAAGGTGTGTGTGTGTGTGTGTGTGTGTGTGTGTGTGCCTTCACTGACCTGTTTTCCAGTGTCTCGGCTTCAGGTCCCGCGTTGGTCTTGCGAGCAAAGTCCAGAGCCTGGGCCCCAATGGCCGCCTGGATAATACAAACACAATATTAAGTTAGGGCCTAACTAAACTTAACTGTTTTTTATCTTTTATTATGACGCATTGCTTCAATATATTCTGGCTATCATTAGATGATTTTTAATAACCCTTTGAGTACCAGTGACGTGTGTTATATACTGTGGAACAAACTACACCTACAGTACCGGTACTCTTACTTCTCTTACTAAAAAAATAGGGATGGATGTAGTTACCGGGTGTACCACTACCGACATACAACATAAATCATCTATAAATACTTAACCTAACTAAAAAGCCTCACCTTTAGGTCAAGTTAGGTTAGGTTAGGTTAGGTTGTTTGGTTAGGGTAATGTATTTTTGTATCCAAAGGCAGTCAAAATAGACGGGAACATGATGGTGAGCGTCCGCGTAGTGTAAACAAGACGGGCGGTACACCCGGTAACTACATGCTTGCCAAAATATATTATAAAGCTACTTGTAGCGTAGTGCAGGCTAGATGTACTTTTAACTTTGAAAATCCATGTACTGAACAGGGATTTTAAAAGTTAAATACAGTATATACAATATTTATACATAAACAGTACTTCTCTTGCTCAAAAATTATTATACTGTATACTAATAGAGTACTGTATTATGTAAGTATATTTTCCAAGTTAGATACATACAATATTTATATAGAATACCCAGCTCTAATTACTGCATTACACCTTTTTCATTATAGGTAGGCCAAAAATCCTGGGCAAGAATATAGTTACCGGGTGTACCGCCCGTCTTGTTTACACTACGCGGACGCTCACCATCATGTTCCCGTCTATTTTGACTGCCTTTGGATACAAAAATACATTACCCTAACCAAACAACCTAACCTAACCTAACCTAGTATTATAGATTTATAAGTATTTATTTTATTATAAGTATTTATAGATGATTTATGTTGTATGTCGGTAGTGGTACACCCGGTAACTACATCCATCCCAAATCCTGACCTCAACCTCTCATTAATTAAATAGGACTAGAGAAAAGGTAATCAACCAATTTTACTACCAGTTGGGAAGAGGCAGCCAGAGAATAGGTGTGGAAATTGACAGCTCATTTATCTAGCCCTTCTTGTTTTACAGAGGATATATGACACAAACAAACCCTGATTACTGCACTAACTCGACCAAAGCTCAATACATCTAACATGGAAATGTACAGCCCATTTTCTCTAGCCCTTCTTCAGTTACATAGGATATATAACTCAAATATATTCTGATTACTGCACTAACTCAATAAAGCTCAATACATCTAACACAAGTTCATAAACCACCAGAATCAAAAGAGGCCAGAATATTTCTCACAGCTGAAAAAATTGAAGTGCATTAATGTACGGTATGTATAATACTCAAGCACATACACCATAGCTGGGTGGCCGACTCGAGACAGAGCCCGAAAAGGTACAACACAACATCAAAAAATCACATATAAATTCTATTTGGAAGTGTATTAATAGTTGTTGGACATGTATTAGAGTCTCAAAGTTATTCAAGCTTTAGTAGTTATATAAGGGTCACAATTGGATTTTCACAGGTTCACCCAATAATAGTAAAGTACCGGTACTGCCTAAATTGTTCATCAGTCAGTCAGTCAGTAGCCAAACCCTTTTTACTTTAAAGAGGTAGGGAGGATCAGCCAGAACTGGGTCCTTTGCAGGCAATCGGCTCAGCTTCGAGGCTTGCTGATCCATCATTTGGAGTTAATTCTGGAGGTGGAACTCCCAGGCCCAACCTCCAGGGGCTATTTGCTCCACAAATGATGAGCGATGAAGTAAAGTCAGTAAAAATAGGTTAGCCTAAACTGAACAAGATGCGGAATTTCGGAAATATACCTGAGCCGACCAAGCCAAGTGAGATATCTCTATTGGTCGGTTATACTGATGTTTTGGACCGACAGTTAGCCCATCGATCTGTTTAGGCCTAATAGGTCCGGTAGAGCATATACATCATTGCTATATATATGGCATTAAGAGCTGAAATGTATTATAAGGGAGAAAAAAAAAAAATGCTAAAATACATGTATAGGCCTAGGCTACTGTAAAACAATAAGTTTTTCAGCCAGTACCCAACCAGCGGGGGTGTGGGGGCGGCAGCCCCCACCCATATACTAGGTTAGGTTAGGTTAGGTTAAGTTAGGCTAATAGCCTAGCACATAAAAAAAAAAAAAAAAAAAAGTAACCCAACCAGCGGGGGTGTGGGGGCAGCAGCCCCCACCCATATACTAGGTTAGGTTAGGTAAGGTTGTTAGGTTAGGCTAATAGCCTAGAACATTAAAAAAAAAAAAAAAAAAAATCTAACCCAACCAGCGGGGGTGTGGGAGCGGCAGCCCCCACCCATAATACTAGGATAGGTTAGGTAAGGTTGTTAGGTTAGGCTAATGTCTTCCCAAAGTTGACTATTTTTATAACATGAGATATTAGGCTACCCACTCCACCCCGTGAAATCCGAGCCAGCTTTCGTCAAAAGTTGGCTCAGGTATTCACAAAATTGGGTTGTATGGGTTTGCAATTTGGGAAAACCCGAGCCAAGTTTTAATACAAAACGCTATATTATTGTATTTTTACGCTTTTAACCCCTCATTTTCCCTGAACTTCATAGCCCTCCCCACTTGTGGGGGGCGTGTTTTTAGATTGTTGGATAATGGGTAAATACTCATTTCCGCTCCTCTTCAGTATAAAACAACACTATATCTGAAGGAAAAATTACAAAAAATAAAATAAAACTTACTGAAATCGCTGTCGGTCCAAAAAGTCAGGTTTACCCTATTGGTCTAACTGGTAAGGTGTCTGCCTCGTACCCAAGGGTCCCGGGTCAATTCCTGCCCTGGGTATATTTTCGGGAGGCTATTTTCGCATCAAACGATGTTTAGGTGTGTTGGTAAAATTGCCATGATGGTTAAAAGTAAGATCGAAGCTCCAGAACCTCCCTTTCGGGCATAGTGTAAAAACCTAATCCTACAATGGGGTTGCCACATCCCTATGTTTATAGATAGCCATACCGGTAATCAAATTTAAAAGATGGCATAGTATTATAGAGGTAAATGTTAGGGATGGATGTAGTTACCGGGTGTACCGCTACCGACAAACAACATAAATCATCTATACATACTTATAATAAAATAAATACTTATAAATCTATAATACTAGGTTAGGTTAGGTTAGGTTGTTTGGTTAGGGTAATGTATTTTTGTATCCAAAGGCAGTCAAAATAGACGGGAACATGATGGTGAGCGTCCGCGTAGTGTAAACAAGACGGGCAGTACACCCGGTAACTACATTCTTGCCAAATGTTATATAATTCCTCAGATAATCTAAAAACAAAACAAAAATATTAATACAAACCTTCATTGTGGTGGTTATTTTGGTCCTGACTGGCACTGACGGTTTTAATGCCAGAATCCATGACGGCTCGCACGTTTCCCTTACACTGGCTGCCTGCCAACGAGTCTCAACACCTAGTGGAGAGAGAGAAAGAAATGTCTTGAAGACTTGAAAAAATATGTACAGGTCTGAGGTCTCCCTCGATATACGATTGGGTTACGATTCTGAAAACCCGATCTTAAGAAGATTTTTTGGTAAATTTCTATAATTGCACCTATACGAGCTAAACAAATTATTATTGTATTTAACAGGAAGGTACAACGAGGTAAGTGATGTGGTATAGGTGGCAATATGCGGAAATGGATTATAAGGGCATTCCGCCCCCCTTTGACAAAAGTCTAGGTATTATTCTATAATTGCACCTATACGAGCTAAACAAATTATTATTGTATTTAACAGGAAGTTACGACGAGGTAAGTAATGTGGTATAGGTGGCAATATGCGGAAATGGATTATAAGGGCATTCTGCCCCCCTCTTACCCCCTTACGAAAATCTACGGTTATTCACTCCACCCCAACTGAATTTCTACCGTTTTACCCAACCAGCGGGGGGGGGGGGGGGGGTGGGGGCGGCAGCCCCCACCCATAATACTAGGTTAGGTTAGGTAAGGGGTCCAAGGACCCCAATGGAAATACGCCTAACGGCCTTATTGGGCTATCCTTAGTTGGAATTATGCAAGGCTGGTACATGTCATATTTGTAACAAACTATGTGGTACCAACTCTGTAAATTGCTAACTGAATAAATATTATTATTATTATTATTATTATTATTATGCTAATGTCTCTCTGAAACATTGTAAATCCGTGTCACATCTAGATTGATAGACTTTGGTTTAATTCTAGTTTCGCTTTCACAGCATACTCATACATTTCTATGGCTACTTTAGAGTTGTCATATACAGTACCATACTTAATTCCTATATATGTCCAAAGCGGCGGAAATGCATTATAAGGAATTATACCTACTGTAAAAAAAAAAAAAAAAATCCCCATATGCGGCACCATAGCTATTACATAATACTAGGTTAGGTTAGGTAAGGTTGTTAGGTTAGGCTAATGTCGTAAATGTAGTTTATTATCATTATATTACGTCTTTTACCCAGCAATTTCCCTGATCTTCATAGTTGGTCGGGAAGCTATGCCTTTACAATGGCGCCTCCCTTTTGTCGCTGTCGCTGTGTACGTGAAACTAGAATTTTACCCCGATTTTTTTTATAGCGAACCCTAAAACTGGACACAGGAGAACTGCCAAAAGACTGGACTAGGGCAAATGTCAGCCCCATCTTCAAGAAAGGAGACAGGACTAGCCCCCTAAACTACCGACCAGTCAGTCTCACCTCAGTGCCTTGTAAAGTCATGGAAAAACTGCTAAAAAGAAGCATAGTAAATCACCTGGAAAGTAACCACCTACTGTACTCAAGAATTGTCAACATGGTTTTAGATCTGGGAAGTTTTGCCTAACCCAGCTACTAGAATACTTGGAAGAACTGGAAAATGCAGTGGATGAAGGGGACAGTGTAGATGTTCCATACCTCGACTGTCGGAAGGCCTTTGACACTGTACCTCACCGTCGTCTACTTGCAAAACTGGAAGCTCTTGGTGTTGTGGGTGAAATTGCTGGGTGGTACTGGGTACAGAGTTTCTTGTCTAATAGAAAACAGAGAGTCAGTATCAGGGGTTTCTATTCGGAGTGGCTGGAGGTATGGAGTGGCATCCCGCAAGGAAGTGTCCTGGGTCCAGTTCTCTTCCTGGTATATATCAATGATTTGCTTGAGAACACAGAGTCAAGTGGGAAACTTAAAATGCCCCAGAACGAGAAGCCCACCACAGAAGCCACGAACGAACACCACACAGAAACACCAAAGGAAAGGTCCACAGAATGAAAGGACCAGCTGACCGAGCCAGCCACTTCAGACAGGCCCAAGCCCGCAGGGCTAAGCAGCTCATGGCCGCACCTTTTTTTACCTTTTCTAAACTGACCATTTTTCCACACCTCACGTACACTAACCCCCTCGTGTCCTACACTCCTAACTACAAAGATGATGAACAGGAATATACATTCATATTAAAAACACCCATGCCCTGTCCCGACGTTGAGCCAATGCCAACACATCAGACAGCCATAATAATATTTATGTATGTTCTTACATCCGAGAAGTAGATGTTATATATTTTAGAAGTTAAAACACCCACGATTGTCCCTAGACCTCGTATATCATTTTCCATGACGAGTATAGATATATGTAACCCGTGCTCAGTCGCCCCTTGCATTGTTCCTCTAGTAACTAAGTATTAATATTAACATTCCCTAACATCTTGTCTTGCCAGACTAAGCTTTATGAAGACCCATCGCCCCATAAATCTATGTATGCAATCCTTAGGTTAAGTATTTTTATCCGCCATTGTGTTCACCTTTTTCCATTTACTTTCCACAATTGTCATACGTCTTCCCCTTGCCTCCTTCGTATCCACAGCCCACACTACGCCAATTTACTTCGTGTCTTACACCTCTTACCCCAACCAGAGATTGTATAAGATAACCTGGTTACCAGTATCTGTCATAAGTACCCCGAAACAATAACTAAGTACCCCTACGAACTGCCGCTATTGTTGGTATTTATATTTTTATTTAATAGAAAACGCAGTTCCCAGGGCCAACTAATAGTATCCATAACCCTCGGACTGATCACATAACTCTATCTTTTCCAGACTCATATACCACCCCATAGTTGCATTCCCCGGTAGCATATTTTGGCTAACGTATTCTACTGCCTTTTTCAAACTTTCCATATCAAGTGTAGCCTAATGCCACCCCCACGCCCAGGGACCTTAGGGGCAAAATTTCCCTGTAGCCCTTGAACTCTCCCCCCCTCTCATTAAGAATTCCCGCGCTTCTCGACTCTTGTCCGACCTAGCCTCTCTCTCATACCTCTTGAAGATCCTTGAATTGTCCGTTGCTAACGCTCTCCAACCTTTTTTATATATACTCCTATCCAGCCTACCTTCACTTAGTAGGCCAGAACAACATTAGAACTTTACTAGCCCCTTGCATGCCATCTATTCTCTTACAACACATTCACAACCCTGCACCCAATGGTCGTCGGTGCGAGGCTAGCCGCCCCGCCAGTACTAACTTCTATTGCCATACTTCCAGATAAATGTGGCAGAGTTAGCAACCCAGTCTCCACCACATCCAGCAAACCCTACAATTAACAACCAGCCGAGTAAAACCAGCTAGCTAAGGCACCTTCGGTTTTGGTATTAAAGACACCCACATCTGTCTCATACACAGAGGGTTATTACAAACACTGGTGATATGGCAAGCCCCTAGCCACAGCCGCCGGACGACGATCACAGAGGGAGGGCGCCCAGCTCCCCCTTTTTGCCCACCCGAGGAGGGAGACCCCCACCCCCGCGGAGGTATACCTGGCCCCTGTTTTGACTTTCGAGTCATTGCCAGGTAGCACAGGAATTCTTCCTATCAATGAACTAACCATGAATGACTAACACCTTTACTAACCTCTATTAACTCACAATAAACCATTTACCTTTCTTGCATGCTCTGATCACTAAATTAGCACCTCAGCTATACCATAGAATGAAGATTGAACAATCTAGAGAGACGTTCCTATCACAGCTGTCCCCATCCTCCTCGCAAAGTAGATCCAGTCTCTCCCCTAAATACGTCCAGTATAGCCAAAATAGTACCTCTTACTAAGGCTCAGTTATATGAAATATAAAGGCTTCCTATAGCCCTGTGCCACAACAGTAAATACCATCTTACCTAGTATCCATTTCTATTGAGAGCTCAATTAAGTTCATAAGACTCGAGATCCCTACTGTCTACAGGGTCCAGAACCGAGCCTATAAATCTAACTCCCGCCCCCAGTCAAATCAGTTGAAAGCTAGACACCAACCAGGGGTCACTACCCTGCAGTTAACCTCTAGCTCTGCCCTTGTGTTGTTCCGGAGTGAGATCCCAGAACCGGCAGACTCCGTGGCAGATTTGGATAGAAGGACCTGCCCACGTATTTAAGAACTTCACACATATGGCCACCCTGGACGGCCGCGGAACCAGTCGTTAGCCCCCAACATCATGGACGCAAGATAACCAGGACCAGACCCATCAGATACTACCCAAGATTCTCTTTAGCAGTACTACATCTTACTGTGCTGTTTAGAGATTTCACTAATTAAATATTTCTACGAAGTGGCTAAGACCTTGCCCAGTGTAATACAGACTTAACCATTCCATTTGGGACGTACTAAGCGATCAGTGCTCATTAATTAACAGGCGACCTTGACTCTCGTAATTACCTTATTCAGATATTAAAACTCTAGTGATATCTAACGTTCGCCCACTGATTTGCGTTCTATGTATTTCTGAAACAAGGATATAAAACTTAGATCAGTACCCCCTGAGGTTACTAGAATTCCCGTGCTCTAAAATACGCGTGTCTAATCTAGTCTGTGAACTACTACTTGTGCACCAGAGCTACCAGTAATAAATATAACAGTGAATAGGAATCTATAAGTAACATTGATGGTCTTCGGTATATAAACCTGTTAAATCAAAGCCAGTGATCAGAAGATTAATACCTGAACGTTGGAAGTGGGAGACTAGGCTCCATCCAGATCCACTTATGCTAGTGTTGTTCGATTCTATTATATTGTCTTACACAAGTATTCTGTAGTGGTATATTAATAAACGTGATCGTGTAACTTGCTACCATGTGTTTCTTTGTGTTCTCTATTCCTCATATCTTGTATTGTGCATGCAGCCTTCTATACCCAGTCAATTAGAACTCACATTACCCAAGTTAAACCTGTAGAAAAACAGGGCATAACATTGGCTGCAGCGGTGGTTCTTGATTCGGATAAAAGGTTGCATTACACTGCAAGTTTGGAACAGTAGAAGCATGGCAACAGGTCGAAATCTTCAGCCACTCGCACACATTCCCAAGTATGATTTAAACACGTATGATATCACCAGTTACTTAGACATAATAAAGCCAGTATACGATGTGGTATTTTATAATGACCGCGAAAAAATCGCCTGGGCAATTTTGCATATTATACAGTTGGGAGAAGCCGTTTCCCAACTTGTTGATAAGCCTACCTTTAAAGAATTTATCCACCAAATGGTGGCACAGAATACGCCAGAGAGTACCTGGAACCAGTTTCGATCCTTCGTGATCCGGACCTTAGATCCACTTTTGGGTTCCCCCGTCGCCCCCAAAATAATAAAAGTCGACGAGATCAAGTATGAAGGGGATATAAATGTGACCCTCATACAACTCTACAGATACGTGAGGACCACGTATAGCTATGAAGATTACGACCAACAAAATGAACTCTTATTCACCTCTTTGTTAAACATCCTCCCACCCCACATCACCGCCCATCTCGACCCGTATGGCTTATTCAAAGAACATATGCTCTCCATCAGAGAAGAATGCCTACGCAGTTCGATGAATCCCCTATCCAACCCTTCAGCCCCTATCCAAGACTCCGTGCACCCTTCCAAAATGACTTCCGGTGAAAGTCCAACCCCAGTGCACTCTTCCTTGCCTCTATCCTACCCCAAAACAACCTATGGCTTATTCGAAGAACATATGCTCTCCATAAAAAAAAAATGCCTACGCAGTTCGATGAATCCCCTATCCAACCCTTCAGCCCCTATCCAAGACTCCGTGCACCCTTCCAAAATGACTTCCGGTGAAAGTCCAACCCCAGTGCACTCTTCCTTGCCTCTATCCTCTCTGACCATCCCTAACTCTTCCCCCACCAACCCTCCGCAGCCCCCCCAACAAGCCCCGTATTCTAGCTATGCCTACCTATGTAGGCCTACCACAACATATTTTCCCCATGACCCCAGAAATGTTCAGCTATCCCCCCACCAACAAAATTTCCCTTGTGACAGTTTTCCGTCGGTAGCTTGTGACCGTTTTCAGTCGGTAGCTCCCTTCCACCCCCACACAGTTCACACCCCTAGAAAACGTCGAAACCCCACACTCGACTCGCCCTCTCATGTCAAACGAACTCGCCAGTCCCAGATAACCTCTAACCAGACCGAGACTGCCACCAAGAAAATTCCCCAAACTCGTCCTGTTAATGTCAAAAAAACCCACCAACCCCAGATAACCGCTAACCAGACCGTGACTGCCACCAAGAAGATTCCCAAAATTCGTTCTGTTAAAAACCCCAAATCAATACGTCAGTCCTCTACCAATAACCCCTGTTCTACACCTAACTCTTCCCCCACCAACCCGCCGCAGTCCCCCCAACAAATCCCGTTTCCTAACTCGCTCACCTCTCACCACCCTGACCCTCCCACACGAGCCGTTAATCCTCCCCTCACGCGTGACGACCTAGGGACCCAACTATGTTCCCCCCCTTCCCCCAGAAATACTCAGCTATTCCCCCACCAACAAAATCTCCCTTGTGACAGTTTTCCGTCAGTAGCTCCCTTCCACCCCCCTACAATTCACACCCCTAATAAACTTCAAAACCCCACACTTGACTCACCCCCTCATGACAGACAAACCCACCAACCCCAGATAACCTCTAAACAAACCGTCACTGCCACCGACACACCCCACCACTCTGATTCTCCCACACGCGCCGTTAATCCTCCCCTCACGCGTGACGACCTAGGGACCCAACCATGTTCCCCCCCTTCCCCCAGAAATACTCAGCTATTCCCCCACCAACAAAATCTCCCTTGTGACAGTTTTCAGTCAGTAGCTCCCTTCCACCCCCCCACAATTCACACCCCTAATAAACTTCAAAACCCCACACTTGACTCACCCCCTCATGACAGACAAACTCACCAACCCCAGATAACCTCTAAGCAAACCGTTACTGCCACCGACACACCCCACCACTCTGATCCTCCCACACGCGCCGTTAATCCCCCCCTCACGCGTGACTCCCACCAAAGTGATTTCCCCCCCCTCATGCGTACCGAACACCTGCTCACCAGTCGGTCCCCCACCATCATGAGCCCAGCTAAACTATCAACCTCCCCCTCTTCACCGTTACCCCACCCGCCCCAAATTCCCCCCCCCAAAGATCCCGCTCGACAAAATACCACTCCCATCCCAATCCAACCACAAAACTTTTTCCACCTTGGCTAAACCCCAAAATACTCTCTCTCTCGCCCCAAACAACATAATCAACCTCTCAACTTCAACCACTCCTCGAAATCCCATCCATGTCTCTCCCGGAAATAAAATCAGTCTAGATTCAACCCCTCTCAAACCACAACCCTGCCTGCCCAGACCCCCCCCACCATCTCCCTATCAAATCCCCACACACCAAACTTCCAAACCACCCGATCATAGTAAACACTCAACCTTCAGCCTTACTCACCCTTCCCCAAACCCCACTCACGACCACAACTCTCTACACAATTCAACCCCTCCCCAGCACCAACCTCTTCCGCAACAACAACCCCGACTCGACCTGCCCGTTTCATCTTTAAAACCCCCCTATCACTACCCCCGACCGAAACCACTTAGACCCCCCTCCAAAACTGGCCCCGGGCCAGCTCGCCCCCAGACCCACATTCCTAACGACAAGAACTAACGGTATATCCACCCCGCCCTTCCAAAGTGAAAGTGAACCACCACCCCCTATTACCAGACTGTCACCCAGACTAACGGCGACTCTAAATACCCCCCCCCTGATGATGATGAGGATATTATTGTACTAAATTGTGTTGAATGTTTTCAATTCCTAAGCGATTGGGCATGATTCTATAAATTTACATGTTTTCCATATACTGTATATATATTATTTTTTTCCCTTCGTCATACTACTTTTCTTGTTACCTACACTTTTCTGACTATCTTTTAAATTTGCTTTATACATTGTTAAACACTTTACCTCTTCTTAATTTCCTGTGTTCTTAATTATCTGTCCTTAAATTTACATGTTTTCCATATACTGTATATATTATTTTTTTCCCTTCGTCATACTACTTTTCTTGTTACCTACACTTTTCTGACTATCTTTTAAAATTTGCTTTATACATTGTTAAACACTTTACCTCTTCTTAATTTCCTGTTCTTAATTATCTGCCCTTTCTTAAATTTACATGTTTTCCATATACTGTATATATTATTTTTTTTCCCTTAGTCATACTACTTTTCTTGTTAACCTACATTTTTCTGACTATGCTTCTTTTTACTTCACCCTTGAGGCTCGAGGACGAGCCTATAATGAAGGAGAGGGAAGTAAAATGCCCCAGAACGAGAAGCCCACCACAGAAGCCACGAACGAACACCACACAGAAACACCAAAGGAAAGGTCCACAGAATGAAAGGACCAGCTGACCGAGCCAGCCACTTCAGACAGGCCCAAGCCCGCAGGGCTAAGCAGCTCATGGCCGCACCTTTTTTTACCTTTTCTAAACTGACCATTTTTCCACACCTCACGTACACTAACCCCCTCGTGTCCTACACTCCTAACTACAAAGATGATGAACAGGAATATACATTCATATTAAAAACACCCATGCCCTGTCCCGACGTTGAGCCAATGCCAACACATCAGACAGCC
The DNA here is from genome assembly GCA_037953745.1 of Lithodes maja. Lineage (NCBI taxonomy): Eukaryota > Metazoa > Arthropoda > Malacostraca > Decapoda > Lithodidae > Lithodes > Lithodes maja. The sequence goes on along the minus strand of JBAKBP010008145.1, from coordinate 80,648 downwards.
ATAATAATATTTATGTATGTTCTTACATCCGAGAAGTAGATGTTATATATTTTAGAAGTTAAAACACCCACGATTGTCCCTAGACCTCGTATATCATTTTCCATGACGAGTATAGATATATGTAACCCGTGCTCAGTCGCCCCTTGCATTGTTCCTCTAGTAACTAAGTATTAATATTAACATTCCCTAACATCTTGTCTTGCCAGACTAAGCTTTATGAAGACCCATCGCCCCATAAATCTATGTATGCAATCCTTAGGTTAAGTATTTTTATCCGCCATTGTGTTCACCTTTTTCCATTTACTTTCCACAATTGTCATACGTCTTCCCCTTGCCTCCTTCGTATCCACAGCCCACACTACGCCAATTTACTTCGTGTCTTACACCTCTTACCCCAACCAGAGATTGTATAAGATAACCTGGTTACCAGTATCTGTCATAAGTACCCCGAAACAATAACTAAGTACCCCTACGAACTGCCGCTATTGTTGGTATTTATATTTTTATTTAATAGAAAACGCAGTTCCCAGGGCCAACTAATAGTATCCATAACCCTCGGACTGATCACATAACTCTATCTTTTCCAGACTCATATACCACCCCATAGTTGCATTCCCCGGTAGCATATTTTGGCTAACGTATTCTACTGCCTTTTTCAAACTTTCCATATCAAGTGTAGCCTAATGCCACCCCCACGCCCAGGGACCTTAGGGGCAAAATTTCCCTGTAGCCCTTGAACTCTCCCCCCCTCTCATTAAGAATTCCCGCGCTTCTCGACTCTTGTCCGACCTAGCCTCTCTCTCATACCTCTTGAAGATCCTTGAATTGTCCGTTGCTAACGCTCTCCAACCTTTTTTATATATACTCCTATTCAGCCTACCTTCACTTAGTAGGCCAGAACAACATTAGAACTTTACTAGCCCCTTGCATGCCATCTATTCTCTTACAACACATTCACAACCCTGCACCCAATGGTCGTCGGTGCGAGGCTAGCCGCCCCGCCAGTACTAACTTCTATTGCCATACTTCCAGATAAATGTGGCAGAGTTAGCAACCCAGTCTCCACCACATCCAGCAAACCCTACAATTAACAACCAGCCGAGTAAAACCAGCTAGCTAAGGCACCTTCGGTTTTGGTATTAAAGACACCCACATCTGTCTCATACACAGAGAGTTATTACAAACACTGGTGATATGGCAAGCCCCTAGCCACAGCCGCCGGACGACGATCACAGAGGGAGGGCGCCCAGCTCCCCCTTTTTGCCCACCCGAGGAGGGAGACCCCCACCCCCGCGGAGGTATACCTGGCCCCTGTTTTGACTTTCGAGTCATTGCCAGGTAGCACAGGAATTCTTCCTATCAATGAACTAACCATGAATGACTAACACCTTTACTAACCTCTATTAACTCACAATAAACCATTTACCTTTCTTGCATGCTCTGATCACTAAATTAGCACCTCAGCTATACCATAGAATGAAGATTGAACAATCTAGAGAGACGTTCCTATCACAGCTGTCCCCATCCTCCTCGCAAAGTAGATCCAGTCTCTCTCCCCTAAATACGTCCAGTATAGCCAAAATAGTACCTCTTACTAAGGCTCAGTTATATGAAATATAAAGGCTTCCTATAGCCCTGTGCCACAACAGTAAATACCATCTTACCTAGTCTCCATTTCTATTGAGAGCTCAATTAAGTTCATAAGACTCGAGATCCCTACTGTCTACAGGGTCCAGAACCGAGCCTATAAATCTAACTCCCGCCCCCAGTCAAATCAGTTGAAAGCTAGACACCAACCAGGGGTCACTACCCTGCAGTTAACCTCTAGCTCTGCCCTTGTGTTGTTCCGGAGTGAGATCCCAGAACCGGCAGACTCCGTGGCAGATTTGGATAGAAGGACCTGCCCACGTATTTAAGAACTTCACACATATGGCCACCCTGGACGGCCGCGGAACCAGTCGTTAGCCCCCAACATCATGGACACAAGATAACCAGGACCAGACCCATCAGATACTACCCAAGATTCTCTTTAGCAGTACTACATCTTACTGTGCTGTTTAGAGATTTCACTAATTAAATATTTCTACGAAGTGGCTAAGACCTTGCCCAGTGTAATACAGACTTAACCATTCCATTTGGGACGTACTAAGCGATCAGTGCTCATTAATTAACAGGCGACCTTGACTCTCGTAATTACCTTATTCAGATATTAAAACTCTAGTGATATCTAACGTTCGCCCACTGATTTGCGTTCTATGTATTTCTGAAACAAGGATATAAAACTTAGATCAGTACCCCCTGAGGTTACTAGAATTCCCGTGCTCTAAAATACGCGTGTCTAATCTAGTCTGTGAACTACTACTTGTGCACCAGAGCTACCAGTAATAAATATAACAGTGAATAGGAATCTATAAGTAACATTGATGGTCTTCGGTATATAAACCTGTTAAATCAAAGCCAGTGATCAGAAGATTAATACCTGAACGTTGGAAGTGGGAGACTAGGCTCCATCCAGATCCACTTATGCTAGTGTTGTTCGATTCTATTATATTGTCTTACACAAGTATTCTGTAGTGGTATATTAATAAACGTGATCGTGTAACTTGCTACCATGTGTTTCTTTGTGTTCTCTATTCCTCATATCTTGTATTGTGCATGCAGCCTTCTATACCCAGTCAATTAGAACTCACATTACCCAAGTTAAACCTGTAGAAAAACAGGGCATAACAAAACTCTTTGCTGATGATGCTAAAATATACCGGAGAATAAGGAGTGCAGAAGACGGCATGGTTCTACAACAAGATCTGAACAAGATGAAAGAGTGGAGCCAGAAATGGTTACTCCACTTTAATGAAGAAAAATGCAAGATTATGCATAGGCTACTCGCAGGAACCCAGGCTTTGAATACTACTGTACATGGTAACATGGGTAAAATGCCCCAGAACGAGAAGCCCACCACAGAAGCCACGAACGAACACCACACAGAAACACCCAAAGGAAAGGTCCACAGAACGAAAGGACCAGCTGACCGAGCCAGCCAATTCAGACAGGCCCAAGCCCGCAGGGCTAAGCAGCTCCAGGCCGCACCCACCTACCTTTTCTAAACTGACCATTTTCCACACCTCACGTACACTACCCCCCTCGTGTCCTACACTCCTAACTACAAAGATGATGAACAGGAATATACAATGGCGATGGGCTGGTCTATCAGAGTGAGACCTGAGCGATCTCTGCCATACCCATAGCTTACTCTGACTGTTCCTTTTACTTATATATTTTCTAAATCTCAAGTGACGGCGTCTCTTCCGTGGATTGACCTCCCAATCTACCAAGATTGGAAGCTAAAGCGTCACATTATTCCTTTGCCCCTCAACTTTCTCTTCATAATTGCTGAGGGGCACAGGGCCCTGGGTGGGGCTTTGGTTTCCCGGGCGTTTACGCACCCTCTCAGCTCCCCGCCATGGAGTGGCTTCGGTCACCCAGGCTTTATTGTGGTCGGCAGGGAGGGTTCTGTGGGGGCACTCGTTTATGGCCTTGGCCTTACTCGGGGCCTTGGGGCTGTTCGGCCAGGCAGCTTGGGGAACAACAACAACAACAACAACAGGAATATACATTCATATTAAAAACACCCATGCCCTGTCCCGACGTTGAGCCAATGCCAACACATCAGACAGCCATAATTATATCTATGTATGTTCTTACATCCGAGAAGTAGATGTTATATATCTTGGAAGTTAAAACACCCACGCTTGTCCCTAGACCTCGTATATCATTTCCCATGACGAGTATAATAATTATATGTAACCCGTGCTCAGTCGCCCCTTGCATTGTTCCTCTCGTAACTAAGTCTATAATATTAACTGCCACCAGCATTGATACGACATAGCAGCATATTGTGTCGTATTGTGCCAAGTACAGATCAACCAGGTTTCATCACCTTATTAGGACGACGACTATAATGTCATCGTTCATCGATGTATGCAATCCTTAGTTTAAGTATTAATATTAACATTCCCTAACATCTTGTCTTGCCAGACTAAGCTTCTGAAGACCCATCGCCCCATAAATCTATGTATTCAATCCTTAGGTTAAGTATTTTTATCCGCCATTGTGTTCACCTTTTTCCATTTACTTTTCCACAATTGTCATACGTCTTCCCCTTGCCTCCTTCGTATCCACAGTCCACACTACGCAAATTTACTTCGTGTCATGCACCTCTTACCCCAACCAGAGATTGTATAAGATAACCTGGTTACCAGTATCTGTCATAAGTACCCCGAAACAATAACTAAGTACCCCTCCGAACTGCCGCTGTTGTTGGTATATTTATATTTAATAGAAAACTCAGTTCCCAGGGCCAACTAATAGTATCCATAACCCCTCGGACTGATCACATAACTCTATCTTTTCCAGACTCATATACCACCCCATAGTTGCATTCCCCGGTAGCATTTGGCTAACGTATTCTACTGCCTTTTCAAACTTCCATATCAACTGCAGCCTAATGCCACCCCCACGCCCAGAGACCTTAGGGTCAAATTCCCCTATAGCCCCCCTGCACTCCTCCCCTCTCATTATAAGACCCCGCACTGCTCTACTCTTGTCCGACCTAGCCTCTTCCTCATACCTCTTGAAGATCCTTGAATTGTCCGTTGCTAATGCTCTCCAACCTTTTATATATATACTCCTATCCAGCCTACCTTCACTTAGTAGGCCAGAACAACATTAGAACTTTACTAGCCCCTTGCATGCCATCTATTCTCTTACAACCCATTCACAACCCTGCACCCAATGGTCGTCGGTGCGAGGCTAGCCGCCTCGCCAGTAACTAACTTCTATTGCCATACTTCCAGATAAATGTGGCAGAGTTAGCAACCCAGTCTCCACCACATCCAGCAAACCCTACAATTAACAACCAGCCGAGTAAAACCAGCTAGCTAAGGCACCTTCGGTTTTGGTATTAAGGACGCCCACATCTGTCTCATACACGGAGGGTTATTACAAACACTGGTGATATAACAAGCCCCTAGCCACAGCCGCCGGACGACTATCACAGAGAGAGGGCGCCCAGCTCCCCCTTTTTGCCCACCCGAGGAGGGAGACCCCCACCCTCGCGGAGGTATACCTGGCCCCTGTTTTGACTTCCGAGTCATTGCCAGGTAGCACAGGAATTCTTCCTATCAATGAACTAACCATGCATGACTAACACCTTTACTAACCTCTATTAACTCACAATAAACCATATACCTTTCTTGCATGCTCTGATCACTAAATTAGCACCTCAGCTATACCATAGAATGAAGATTGAACAATCTAAGAGAGACGCTCCTATCACAGCTGTCTCCATCCTCCTCGCAAAGTAGATCCAGTCTCTCTCCCCTAAATACTTCCAGTATAGCCAAAATAGTACCCCTTACTAAGGCTCAGTTATATGAAAATATAAAGGCTTCCTATAGCCATGTGCCACAACAGTAAATACCATCTTACCTAGTCCCCATATCTATTGAGAGCTCAAATAAGTCCATAAGACTCGAGATCCCTACTGTCTACAGGGTCCAGAACCGAGCCTATAAATCTAGCTCCCGCCCCCAGTCAAATCAGTTGAAAGCTAGACACCAACCAGGGGTCACTACCCTGCAGTTAACTTCTAGCTCTGCCCTTGTGTTGTTCAGGAGTGAGATTCCAGAGCCGGCAGACTCCGTGGCAGATTTGGATAGAAGGACCTGCCCACGTATTTGAGAACTTCACACATATGGGCCCCCTGGACGGCCGCGGAACCAGTCGTTAGCCCCCAACATCATGGACGCAAGATAACCAGGACCAGACCCATCAGATACTACCCAAGATTCCCTTTAGCAGTACTACATATTACTGTGCTGTTTAGAGATTCACTCATTAATATTTCTACGAAGTGGCTATCTCTTTGCCCCAGTATAATTCATATAACCATTCAATTAGGAAGTGCTAAGCGTATCAGTGTTCATTATTTAACAGGCGATACTAACTCTCGTAATCAACCATATGCCCAGATATTATTACTAGTGATATCTGAAGGTTCGCCCACTGATTTGCGTTCTATGTATTTCCGAGACAAGCATATAAAACTTAGATCAGTACCCCCTGAGGTTACTAGAATTCCCGTGCTCTAAAATATGCGTGTCTAATCTAGTCTGTGAACTACTACTTGTGCACCAGAGCTACCAGTAATAAATCTAACAGTGAATATGATTCTATAAGTAACATTGATGGTCTTCGGTATATAAACCTGTTTAATTAAAGCCAGTGATCAGAAGATTAATACCTGAACGTTGGAAGTGGGAGACTAGGCTCCATCCAGATCCACTTATGCTAGTGTTGTTCAATTCTATTATATTGTCTTGCACGAGTATTCTGCAGTGGTATAAAAATAAACGTGATCGTGTAACTTGCTACCATGTGTTTCTTTGTGTTCTCTATTCCTCATATCTTGTATTGTGCATGCAGCCTTATATACCCAGTCAATTAGAACTCACATTACCCAAGTAAAACCTGTAGAAAAACAGGGCATAACAATGGGACCAACACCACTTCAGGAAACAGAAGAGGAAAAGGATCTCGGGGTCTTTATTACCAACAACTTGCCCTCAAGACAGGTTACTAAAGCAGCAGCTAGTGCCAACTCAATGCTTGGAATCATAAGGAAAACGATGACCTGCCTAGATTCTGAAATGGTGCTAGCGTTGTACAAATCATTGGTCAGGCCTCGACTTGAATACTGTATCCAGGCATGGTCACCGTATACCAGGGGGGACATAAGGAGACTGGAGCAAGTCCAACGAAGAGCTACAAGATTAATTCCAGAACTGTCAGAGCTCTCATATGAACAGAGGTTAGCTCGGTTGGGTCTCACCACATTAGAAGAACGTAGGATAAGAGGAGTGAAATGCTAGGTTTTTCCAGGTTAAATAGGAATGGGAATTATCCCCAGGCTACCTTTAGGATCAACCTTTCCTGGTACCTGGCGCGGGGTACGAACCTCTGAAGGGAATTTAACCCTCCTAAAAACCCACAGGTTTTGAGATGCCTTGGGTGGGGTTCGAACCCTGGTTAGTGACGCACCACCATCACCACCAGGCCCGCGCGCTAACCCACTGTACTACCACGGACGTACTAAAAGTATAGCAACCTTAGTCCGATTTTTAAGAACCAGGTGATAGTCTCGTGGTGTTATCACGTGATGAGTTTATTGGACTTACTATCCACGACTATTTTACGCTATACCTGACGTCAACTCGGGTAGTACATTATTGTGGTTGCGGGACATTTTCGAGGGCATTACACCATGTTATGCCCTGTTTTTCTACAGGTTTAACTTGGGTAATGTGAGTTCTGAATGACTGGGTATAGAAGGCTGCATGCACAATACAAGGTATGAGGAATAGAGAACACAAAATAAACACACGGTAACACGACACAAGTTCACGTTTATTGAAGTAAAGAAATAAAGAGCATAGAAAGATAGTTATATTCGCACAAAACAAATGATAGAAGGGAACTGCTAGCATTAGCGGATCTGGATGGAGCCTAGTCTCCCACTTCCAACGTTCAGGTATATTCTTCTGATCACAGGTTTAATTAGCAAGTTTTTATTTTACTGGAAGACCTCAATATATTCGTATAATTCAATGTCACTGATTTGACCTCTTGCTGGCTGGTCGCGTGCCCAAGTAGCAGCTCACAGTTAGGATTAGACACGCGTATATTGTAGAACACGGAAATCTCTAGTAACCTCATGGGGGTACTGAACTAAGTTTTATATTCTTAAGGCAGAAATACGTAGAACACAAATCAGTGGGCGAACGTTAGATATCACTAGAGTTTTAATATCTGAATAAGGTAATTACGAGAGTCAAGGTCGCCTGTTAATTAAAGAGCACTGATCGCTTAGTACGTCCCAAATGGAATGGTTAAATATGAATTACACTGGGCAAGGTCTTAGCCACTTTATAGAAAGTTAATAAGTGAGTATCAAGCTAGTACTATAACACTTAGTAACTAGCAACATGAATCTTGAATAGTATGGGTAGATCTGGTCCTGGTTATCTTGCTTCCGGTGATGTTGGGGGCTAACGACTGGTTCCTCGGCCGTCCCAGATGGTCCAAAATGTAGGAAGTTCTCAAGTCGGATCTCTTGACGATCGTTGCTGGCTACACACTTATATACCCACGAATTTGTGTGAAGGTTATAAGGTGCACGTTAGGACTTGTACATGGACAGATGCTTCTATCAGTCTTCTCTGCCACGGAGTCTGCCGGATCTGGAACCTCTCAACTCCGGAACAACACAAGGCAGAGCTAGAGGTAAACTGCAGGGTAGTGACCACTGGTTGGTGTCTAGCTTTCAACTGATTTGACTGGGGGCGGGAGTTAGATTTATAGGCTCGGTTCTGGGCCCTGTAGACAGTAGGGATCTCGAGTCTTATGGACTTAATTGAGCTCTCAATAGATATGGGGACTAGGTAAGATGGTATTTACTGTTGTGGCACAGGGCTATAGGAAGCCTTTATATTTTCATATAACTGAGCCTTAGTAAGAGGTACTATTTTGGCTATACTGGAAGTATTTAGGGGAGGGAGACTGGATCTACTTTGCGAGGAGGATGGGGACAGCTGTGATAGGAGCGTCTCTCTTAGATTGTGCAATCTTCATTCTATGGTATAGCTGAGGTGCTAATTTAGTGATCAGAGCATGCAAGAAAGGTAAATGGTTTATTGTGAGTTAATAGAGGTTAGTAAAGGTGTTAGTCATTCATGGTTAGTTCATTGATAGGAAGAATTCCTGTGCTACCTGGCAATGACTCGAAAGTCAAAACAGGGGCCAGGTATACCTCCGCGGGGGTGGGGGTCTCCCTCCTCGGGTGGGCAAAAAGGGGGAGCTGGGCACCCTCTCTCTGTGATAGTCGTCCGGCGGCTGTGGCTAGGGGCTTGCCATATCACCAGTGTTTGTAATAACCCTCTGTGTACGAGACAGATGTGGGTGTCTTTAATACCAAAACCGAAGGTGCCTTAGCTAGCTGGTTTTACTCGGCTGGTTGTTAATTGTAGGGTTTGCTGGATGTGGTGGAGACTGGGTTGCTAACTCTGCCACATTTATCTGGAAGTATGGCAATAGAAGTTAGTTACTGGCGGGGCGGCTAGCCTCGCACCGACGACCATTGGGTGCAGGGTTGTGAATGTGTTGTAAGAGAATAGATGGCATGCAAGGGGCTAGTAAAGTTCTAATGTTGTTCTGGCCTACTAAGTGAAGGTAGGCTGGATAGGAGTATAATATATAAAAGGTTGGAGAGCGTTAGCAACGGACAATTCAAGGATCTTCAAGAGGTATGAGAGAGAGGCTAGGTCGGACAAGAGTCGAGAAGCGCGGGTGTCTTAATGAGAGGGGGGGGGGGGGTGAGTGGGAGAGTTCAAGGGCTACAGGGAAATTTTGCCCCCTAAGGTCCCCTGGGCGTGGGGGTGGCATTAGGCTACAATTGATATGGAAGTTTGAAAAGGCAGTAGAATACGTTAGCCAAAATATGCTACCGGGGAATGCAACTATGGGGTGGTATATGAGTCTGGAAAAGATAGAGTTATGTGATCAGTCCGAGGGTTATGGATACTATTAGTTGGCCCTGGGAACTGCGTTTTCTATTAAATATAAATACCAACAACAGCGGCAGTTCGTAGGGGTACTTAGTTATTGTTTCGGGGTACTTATGACAGATACTGGTAACCAGGTTATCTTATACAATCTCTGGTTGGGGTAAGAGGTGTAAGACACGAAGTAAATTGGCGTAGTGTAGGCTGTGGATACGAAGGAGGCAAGGGGAAGACGTATGACAATTGTGGAAAGTAAATGGAAAAAGGTGAACACAATGGCGGATAAAAATACTTAACCTAAGGATTGAATACATAGATTTATGGGGCGATGGGTCTTCAGAAGCTTAGTCTGGCAAGACAAGATGTTAGGGAATGTTAATATTAATACTTAGTTACTAGAGGAACAATGCAAGGGGCGACTGAGCACGGGTTACATATATCTATACTCGTCATGGAAAATGATATACGAGGTCTAGGGACAAGCGTGGGTGTTTTAACTTCTAAGATATATAACATCTACTTCTCGGATGTAAGAGCATACATAGATATAATTATGGCTGTCTGATGTGTTGGCATTGGCTCAACGTCGGAACAGGGCATGGGTGTTTTTAATATGAATGTATATTCCTGTTCATCATCTTTGTAGTTAGGAGTGTAGGACACGAGGGGGTTAGTGTACGTGAGGTGTGGAAAATGGTCAATTTAGAAAAGGTAAATGGGTGCGTCCTGGAGCTGTTTAGCCCTGCGGGCTTGGGCCTGTCTGAAATGGCTGGCTCGGTCAGCTGGTCCTTTCGTTCTGTGGACCTTTCTTCCGGGTGATTCTGTGTGGTGTTCGCTCGTGGCTTCTGTGGTGGGCTTCTTGTTCTGGGGCATTTTACTTCCCTCTCCTTCATTATAGGCTCGTCCTCGAGCCTCAAGGGTGAAGTTAAAAGAAGCATAGTGATGGTGGGTCATTTTCAGGGTATTTAGAAAGTTCCACCAAACACGAGAGCGACGGTCAGGTTTCTTTTGCAGGTCAATGTATACCTGTAAGAATGTGTCCTCTGTGTTGTGGCGGGCGGCTGCCCGGGCTTGGTGTGGGTGTGGTACACGGGCCAAGTGTCCAGTGGGGGTCTTTACTTTAACCTTTCGTATGAATGGTTTGTAGCTTTCCCCCGTGGGGGTCGGAGTGAGGTGTGTGGGATTGACAGGAAGTCTGTTTAGTGTGGTGAATGGGTTACTAACCGAAAGGGGATTCACGCGTGACAACAGAGCTGGGGATGAAGGGGGAATGTGAGTCTGGGTTTTATTTGGTTTTCTTGGGCGGTGTTATGGGTTGGGAATATATAGTGAGGCAATGCGCAAAATCGGTTTAGGTAAGGTGGGTGAAGGAGGTGTGTGGGAAGGAGGGGGTGTGTGTGTTGTGTGGCTTGGGTCCTTAGTGTCAGAACGGGGTGTTATTTTTGTATCGCTGTCTTTAAATCTGATGGGTCTGTTGATTATTCTACCTCTGGCGGTCCTGGTGGGAAGGTAGATGTTTGTCGTGGGACTTGAGTCACTCGACGATGTTTTATAGTGAGGGGAAGCACGTTTTATAGGTAAATGACATGTGAGGGTTTTCTCGGGGGTGACTTTGGGGGGGTTTCTTAGGGGGGGGGGGGTTCGGTGAGATGAGGAGGTTGGTCGGTGTGTGGGTGGGGTGGTGGGGATCGTGGAGGGGAAAGGGGCGGATGCGGGGGGGGCTAGACGGGTGGGTAAGGAGTGTAGATTTAAGTTGGAGGGTTGGGGGTAGGGGCGTGTGTCGTTTGATGAGGTTGGTGATTTGCTGGTGATTATTCGTCTTCTTTCCCTTTGTGGGGGAGAATTCGACGAAGAAGAAGAAGAGGAGGAGGAGGAGGAGGGTAGTGGTCTGGCAGCCCTACGGAACTTGGTTAGTAGGGTGTGTTTTCTGGAGGTTTTAAACGATGTTTGTCGTGGGCGTAAGTTGTAGCGTGAGGTTACTGAGGTAGATTGTGTGGTGCGGTTGGGTGTGTACTTGGTTTGGGGTGGGGGTGGTGGTTTTCTCACTGTGGTGCCTGGTGGAGGTATGTCAGGGCTATACGGGAGGGTTTCTGTTGTGGTCGGGGTTGTGGGTGGAGGTTTTTGTACTTGGATAAGTTGGGGAGGAACTTGACTATCAGAAGTGAAGGAAGGTGTCATGGTGGAAGAGGGTGTGATATTGGGGGCTTGGGGTTTGTGGAGGGTAGTTGGGGGGGTATGGTGAGAAAAGATTTGTCGGTTCGGTGCTGGAGGGCTTAGGTCCTTAGGGGTTTGTATGGGAATATTCGTAGCCTGAGTGAGGGGGTGAGTAGGGGTGTTTAATTTAGGGTCGGACGTGTGGGGTGGGGTAATGTCTTGTGGCTTTAGAGGTTTAAACGCTCGGACGAATCTAGTTCGGAGCGTGCGAGTTACGCCATGATAGTCGATGGTGACTTGAAAGGCATTTGGGACTTGTATTACGGTGTAGGGTCCGACATAGCGAGGGCCTAACTTGTTGGTGATAGGGAGGTTGGCTACCATTACGGTGTCATGGATGGCGAAAGGGTTTTTGTCATCGATGTTATCAGTTTTGGTGTCTTGACAGATCTGGGAGGGAAGGTGAGCGTGGTGGTGGAATGGCAGTAACAGGGGGGGTACACCGTAAACACGTTCATGAGGGGAAATACCGTCTTCCCGAGGAGAGGTGTTCATACCCCACTGTATCATCTTTAGTTGTGATGGCCAGTCTGAGGTATTAAGAGCAATCATTCTTGTACGTAACTGGTTGTTGATGGTGCGATGGCTGCGTTCGCAGATAGCATTTCCTTGAGGCCAGTACGGGGATGAGTGTTTAATCTTGATACCGCATTGTTGGGTGAATTGTTGCCAAACGTGTCCACTAAACTCGGGGGCATTGTCCGATAGAAGAGCAAGGGGAAGGCCGAATATAGGGAACACTTCGGTGGCAAGCAGTGTGGCGACTGTGGTGGCTGTGTGGTCTTTAACTGGGCAGGCTATTAGAAATTTTGAATATACGTCTACAAATGTGACGATATAGCGGTTGCCAGCGTAAGAAGGGAACGGGCCCATGATGTCGAGGGATAGGACTTGGAACGGTTTGTTGGCAGAAATGGTACCAGCTGGGCCTGGGGTGCGTGATCTATCCTTTCCCAATAAACACGGTTTGCAGGATTCTGTCACTCGTTGTGCAATTTTGGAGGGGTTGGGGGTCCAGTATTGGTCTGTGAAGATCTTTAACATTTTCTTTTGTCCAAGGTGTATGCCGTTTCCCTCGTGGATGGCAATGATGTAGTCGTGGGCTATGGTGGGGTCCAAGATTATGTGACCAGTGTCTGTGGCAAGTTGATCTCCCCAGCGAGTCAGTCTCCTGAAGACGTTTAACGGTATCCAGGGGGGTCTGATTCGTGCTTCCCAAGATTGAATTAGGGAGGGGTCTGGGGGGGCATTCTGTCGGGAGGTGGGGGTAGATACCAATTGAGTGTTTTGTAAGGCGGCTAGGTTGGTGGGGGGGTCTTTTGGTACTGGCAAACGTGACAGGGCGTCTGCATTAGTATGGAGTTTGCCGGGACGATATTGTATGGTAAAGTCGTAGTCCTCTAGTGTCTCTCTCCAACGTACCAAAATGGCTGAGTTGGTTTCGCACCTACGCAGCCATTGTAAAGATTGATGGTCGGTAATTATTTCGAGTTTTGCGCCCAACACAAATGACCGGAAGTGGCTGAGTGCCCAAATGATCCCTAAGCACTCTCTCTTGGTGGCTGCGTAATTCTGTTGGGGTGGGGTGAGTGTGTAGCTGGCATACGCTATCACATGTTCCTTTCCATCTCTGAATTGAGCTAATACTGCACCTATGGCGTACAGAGATACGTCGGTATAAAGACGGAAAGGTTTCTGGTAGTCAGGGAAAACGACAATAGGGGCTTGGATTAGCTTTTGCTTCAAAGTGTTAAACGCGAGGTCTCTTTCAGGTGTCCAGGCGAACGGGGTGTCTTTGTGGGTAAGTTGGTGGAGGGGTCTGGCTATGGCGGCAAAGTGGGGGACGAAACGTCTGTACGTGGCTAAACCTAGAAACGAACGTATTCCTTTAACCGTGGTGGGTGGGGTTTGGTTTTGTATGGCTTGAAGTTTCTTTGGGTCTGGCGCAATACCATGTTCAGATATCACGTGTCCGAGAAAATCTACCTTATTCCGGGCAATCACGCACTTTGAGGGTTTTAATTTCAACCCGGCGGCTCGGATTCTTTGCAGGACTTGTCTGAACCTGAGGAGGTGTTCTTCCCAGGTTGGAGAGTACACAATAATATCGTCCAGATAGGCTAGGCAGGTTTCCCAGGTTAGGCCATGTAATACCGTTTCCATCAAACGGGAGAAAGTGGCGGGTCCGTTACAGAGGCCAAAAGGTAGGACGTTAAATTCATAGTGATGGCCACCACTAGTGGAAAATGCTGTTTTCTTTTGGTCCTCGGCCTTGATAGGCACTTGCCAATACCCTGCTTGCAAGTTGAGGGTAGTGAACCATTTGGATCCGTATAGGGAGTCAAGGGAATCGTCTATGCGGGGTAAGGGCGTAGCGTCTTTAATGGTTATGTCATTTAACCTCCTGTAATCGACGCAAAAACGGGTTGTCCCATCTTTCTTTTTGACTAAGACAACAGGGGAAGACCAGGGGCTAATGGACGGGGTGGCAATCCCGGCCTCTAACATTTCCTGGACTTGGCGTTCCTCTTCCTGACGTTGTATGGGGTTCTTTCTACGGGATGGTTGTCGTATGGGGGGGCCTGTGGTGTTAATGATGTGTTGTTCTACATCCGTCTGTCCGATTTCGGTGGGTTGTTGGGCAAAGACATCACTGAATTCCAGCAGTAGGTCGTACATGCCGTTCTTTTGGTGGTCAGATAGTGTCTCAGGAAGAGGGGGCAATTGGAGGCTGGTAGGGGTGTCGTTACAATGTATGGGGAGGTCATCGAAAGTTTCGAGGTCTCCTATAATGAGACCTTTCGGTAATGTCAGGGGTTCCTCTGAGATATTAGCCACGAGAATCTGGTTGATACGAGCGGGAATGATGGCGGGTTGTAAGAGGCAGCGATGGGGGTTGGGGGATGTGTTAGTGGGGGAAAATACCATGTGAGTTTGGGGTATGGGCCGCAGGTTCACCCATTTTTGATGGTGGGGGGGAATTTGGCATTTATCCTGAACTACCGCTGGGCTAATGATGGTGGGGGATTGACTGGCGAGCAGGTGCTTGGTACTTATAAGGGGGGCAAGGTCACTTTGGTGGGGGTCACGCGTGAGGGGAGGATTAACGGCGCGTGTGAGAGGATCAGTGGGGCGCGGTGTGAGGGGGTTAGAAAACGGGATTTGTTGGAGGGACTGCGGAGGGTTGGTGGGGGGAGCGTTGTCGGTGGCAGTAACGGTTTGTTTAGAGGTTATCTGGGGTTGGTGGGTTTGTCTGTCATGAGGGGGTGAGTCAAGTGTGGGGTTTTGAAGTTTATTAGGGGTATGAATTGTGGGGGGGTGGAAGGGAGTTACTGACGGAAAACTGTCACAAGGGAAATTTTGTTGGTGGGAATTGGTGGAGGTTGAAAGTTTAGCTGGGCTCATGATGGTGGGGGACCGACTGGTGAGCAGGTGTTCGGTACGCATGAGGGGGGGGGAAATCACTTTGGTGGGAGTCACGCGTGAGGGGGGGATTAACGGCGCGTGCGGGCGGTTCAGAAGGGTGCGAGGTGAGCGAGTTAGAAAACGGGATTTGCTGGGGGGACTGCGGAGGGTTGGTGGGGAAAAAGTTAGGTGTAGAAAATGGGTTATTGGTTTAGGACTGGTGTATTGATTTGGGGTTGTTAACATTTCTGGGGGCATGGGGGAAACATTGTTGGGTACATCGGTCGGCATTTTCTCTGGAAACATGTGTACATAAACATTGGATAGAATTAGGGTTACATATATCAGAGTCTGTCCTGAAAACATGGGAGGATTTATTCTGGACAGAGTTACGAGAATTGAGGGGATTACCGAGGGGGAGTTGCTTGGACTTGTCTTCTTTCGTTTGTTGAGGCATTTTTTTACTGAATTGAGTGAGGTTTTGAGAGATCTCGGGGCAAGGGGAGGTTTTAGGAGTCACCTTAGTGCTAGCTGCAACTTGGTAACCCTGAATCAGGGTTTGTTGAGGGGGAGGTTGTTTTTTCTTTTTGGGAATGGGTTTCTGCGTGATTGGTTTGTCAGAGGCTTTGGGCTGGAATTTGTTTTTGAATGAGATCAGCCTTTGGTCGCAGTCAATCTGGGCCTCTAGTTTTTGAAGGAGGTCAAGTCCAAGGAAACCATCATAATGTTTACAGTTGGAGGAAAATACTGTAAATGTGTGATAACAACGAGCATGGGGGCCAGGAGTGGTTACTGATAGGGGTAAAGTGTCTCCTAGGAGATTTAAGTAAGTATCAGCAGCTGAGATGAGTTCTGTTTTGGTGTTTAACAAAGGGCCAAATCGTCGGGGATGTTTTTCATTGTAAGATTTGAACAAACATGACTTGGCAGCTCCCGTGTCGATTAGCAAGCGGACAGGAATGTCCTTGATTTTGGCCATATAATAAATGGGGGCAGTGCGACTAGTTATGGCGTCCCCCGCCGAGCCCATCGTGGGCGGGGGATACTTTAAAAATCCTGGGGGTCGGTATCTACCTCTTCCAGGATTTCCTTGGTATCGTCTGAGGTCATGGTATGGGGGGCAATTTCTTCCTCTTGTCCCCACTCCTCTTCATTTACAGAAATGCGAGGAGTAGAGGGGCGAGGTTTGGCAGAGTCACGAATTTGGTGGAGGGCACACTGAGCATTACAGGCAGGGAAATCATAGGGGTTGATAATGACTAAGGTAGGGTTTTTATTTTGGTAGGTGTTGTAGTTGCTGTTCCGGTTGAAGATTCTGCGTGGCTGGGACGGTTGGAACCGGGGTCTACTGGGTTGGGGCTTGCCGGAAGGGTAGGTGGGTCTGTTGTTGAAAGATGAGGCTGGGTAGGCATTGTTGAGGTTTTGGTGGTTGGTTTGCTGTGGGTGCGTGGGAAACCTCTTGATTGCAGCGATTTGGGTGGGTGCTTCTGTGCGCACGGCCAAAATACGTCGGATCGTGATGAGGTCTTTTTTTGTATCCGACGAAATCGTGCACCCGGAAATGGTCTTTTACTGCTGAGGGCAATATCGACACAAAGTTGACCAGAATTTGCTGTTCTTGTTGGATTTTGGTCAACGTGGGGAAAGAATTTTTTATGTGTTGGGCAAGCTTACTCACTGTGGTATCTAGATCGCCTTCGAATTTCGTGTCTAAGATACGGGTGTGGGCCACGAAAACGCCCAACGAAGGTTTAATGGCTTCTATCACTATTGTGCGAAAATCGTTCCAGTTGAGGTCAGGGTGCACTTGATAGGCCACCAGGGGAACGGCTTTTCCCAGGTGTGGTAATGTTACGGCTATTTTGTGTGCGTCCGTGGTATAAGTAACGTCAAGTAAGAGTTTCACTACGTCCATGAATACTTCGATCCCATAATTTGTTTCATCATAATTTGGGATGGAAGTGTGGGTAGGTTGCGCCATGATGTTCTCGTGTTCTAGCTGTTCCAAACTTGCAATGTAATGCAACCTTTTATCCGAATCAAGAACCACCGCTGCCGCCAATGTTATGCCCTGTTTTTCTACAGGTTTAACTTGGGTAATGTGAGTTCTGAATGACTGGGTATAGAAGGCTGCATGCACAATACAAGGTATGAGGAATAGAGAACACAAAATAAACACACGGTAACACGACACAAGTTCACGTTTATTGAAGTAAAGAAATAAAGAGCATAGAAAGATAGTTATATTCGCACAAAACAAATGATAGAAGGGAACTGCTAGCATTAGCGGATCTGGATGGAGCCTAGTCTCCCACTTCCAACGTTCAGGTATATTCTTCTGATCACGGGTTTAATTAGCAAGTTTTTATTTTACTGGAAGACCTCAATATATTCGTATAATTCAATGTCACTGATTTGACCTCTTGCTGGCTGGTCGCGTGCCCAAGTAGCAGCTCACAGTTAGGATTAGACACGCGTATATTGTAGAACACGGAAATCTCTAGTAACCTCATGGGGGTACTGAACTAAGTTTTATATTCTTAAGGCAGAAATACGTAGAACACAAATCAGTGGGCGAACGTTAGATATCACTAGAGTTTTAATATCTGAATAAGGTAATTACGAGAGTCAAGGTCGCCTGTTAATTAAAGAGCACTGATCGCTTAGTACGTCCCAAATGGAATGGTTAAATATGAATTACACTGGGCAAGGTCTTAGCCACTTTATAGAAAGTTAATAAGTGAGTATCAAGCTCGTACTATAACACTTAGTACTAGCAACATGAATCTTGAATAGTATGGGTAGATCTGGTCCTGGTTATCTTGCTTCCGGTGATGTTGGGGGCTAACGACTGGTTCCTCGGCAGTCCAGAGGGTCCAAAATGTAGGAAGTTCTCAAGTCGGATCTCTTGACGATCGTTGCTGGCTACACACTTATATACCCACGAATTTGTGTGAAGGTTATAAGGTGCACGTTAGGACTTGTACATGGACAGATGCTTCTATCAGTCTTCTCTGCCACGGAGTCTGCCGGATCTGGAATCTCTCAACTCCGGAACAACACAAGGCAGAGCTAGAGGTAAACTGCAGGGTAGTGACCACTGGTTGGTGTCTAGCTTTCAACTGATTTGACTGGGGGCGGGAGTTAGATTTATAGGCTCGGTTCTGGACCCTGTAGACAGTAGGGATCTCGAGTCTTATGGACTTAATTGAGCTCTCAATAGATATGGGGACTAGGTAAGATGGTATTTACTGTTGTGGCACAGGGCTATAGGAAGCCTTTATATTTTCATATAACTGAGCCTTAGTAAGAGGTACTATTTTGGCTATACTGGAAGTATTTAGGGGAGAGAGACTGGATCTACTTTGCGAGGAGGATGGGGACAGCTGTGATAGGAGCGTCTCTCTTAGATTGTGCAATCTTCATTCTATGGTATAGCTGAGGTGCTAATTTAGTGATCAGAGCATGCAAGAAAGGTAAATGGTTTATTGTGAATTAATAGAGGTTAGTAAAGGTGTTAGTCATTCATGGTTAGTTCATTGATAGGAAGAATTCCTGTGCTACCTGGCAATGACTCGAAAGTCAAAACAGGGACCAGGTATACCTCCGCGGGGGTGGGGTCTCCCTCCTCGGGTGGGCAAAAAGGGGGAGCTGGGCGCCCTCTCTCTGTGATAGTCGTCCGGCGGCTGTGGCTAGGGGCTTGCCATATCACCAGTGTTTGTAATAACCCTCTGTGTATGAGACAGATGTGGGTGTCTTTAATACCAAAACCGAAGGTGCCTTAGCTAGCTGGTTTTACTCGGCTGGTTGTTAATTGTAGGGTTTGCTGGATGTGGTGGAGACTGGGTTGCTAACTCTGCCACATTTATCTGGAAGTATGGCAATAGAAGTTAGTTACTGGCGGGGCGGCTAGCCTCGCACCGACGACCATTGGGTGCAGGGTTGTGAATGTGTTGTAAGAGAATAGATGGCATGCAAGGGGCTAGTATAAAGTTCTAATGTTGTTCTGTACTAAGTGAAGGTAGGCTGGATAGGAGTATATATATAAAAGGTTGGAGAGCGTTAGCAACGGACAATTCAAGGATCTTCAAGAGGTATGAGAGAGAGGCTAGGTCGGACAAGAGTCGAGAAGCGCGGGTGTCTTAATGAGAGGGGGGGGGGGGAGAGTTCAAGGGCTACAGGGAAATTTTGCCCCTAAGGTCCCTGGGCGTGGGGGTGGCATTAGGCTACAATTGATATGGAAGTTTGAAAAGGCAGTAGAATACGTTAGCCAAAATATGCTACCGGGGAATGCAACTATGGGGTGGTATATGAGTCTGGAAAAGATAGAGTTATGTGATCAGTCCGAGGGTTATGGATACTATTAGTTGGCCCTGGGAACTGCGTTTTCTATTAAATATAAATACCAACAACAGCGGCGGCAGTTCGTAGGGGTACTTAGTTATTGTTTCGGGGTACTTATGACAGATACTGGTAACCAGGTTATCTTATACGATCTCTGGTTGGGGTAAGAGGTGTAAGACACGAAGTAAATTGGCGTAGTGTGGGCTGTGGATACGAAGGAGGCAAGGGGAAGACGTATGACAATTGTGGAAAGTAAATGGAAAAAGGTGAACACAATGGCGGATAAAAATACTTAACCTAAGGATTGCATACATAGATTTATGGGGCGATGGGTCTTCAGAAGCTTAGTCTGGCAAGACAAGATGTTAGGGAATGTTAATATTAATACTTAGTTACTAGAGGAACAATGCAAGGGGCGACTGAGCACGGGTTACATATATCTATACTCGTCATGGAAAATGATATACGAGGTCTAGGGACAAGCGTGGGTGTTTTAACTTCTAAGATATATAACATCTACTTCTCGGATGTAAGAGCATACATAGATATAATTATGGCTGTCTGATGTGTTGGCATTGGCTCAACGTCGGAACAGGGCATGGGTGTTTTTAATATGAATGTATATTCCTGTTCATCATCTTTGTAGTTAGGAGTGTAGGACACGAGGGGGTTAGTGTACGTGAGGTGTAGAAAATGGTCAGTTTAGAAAAGGTAAATGGGTGCGTCCTGGAGCTGTTTAGCCCTGCGGGCTTGGGCCTGTCTGAAATGGCTGGCTCGGTCAGCTGGTCCTTTCGTTCTGTGGACCTTTCTTCCGGGTGTTTCTGTGTGGTGTTCGCTCGTGGCTTCTGTGGTGGGCTTCTTGTTCTGGGGCATTTTACACCACATTCCTTTTTTAGTTAGGCTAGTCCCTAGCCTCGTAAGGTCGTAAGGTATCGTAGCCTTTTTACCTTAGCCATCTCAATTCTTGGTATAGGGTTCGCGTGACGGGTGCTCCAGCACGTAGCTACCAGGTCACGTTCCCTTACTGCCACCAATGAAATGCTAGGTTTTTCCAGGTTATATAGGAATGGGAATTATCCCCAGGCTACCTTTAGGATCAACCTTTCCTGGTACCTGGCGCGGGGTACGAACCTCTGAAGGGAATTTAACCCTCCTAAAAACCCACAGGTTTTGAGATGCCTTGGGTGGGGTTCGAACCTTGGTTAGTGACGCACCACCATCACCACCAGGCCCGCGCGCTAACCCACTGTACTACCACGGACGTACTAAAAGTATAGCAACCTTAGTCCGATTTTTAAGAACCAGGTGATAGTCTCGTGGTGTTATCACGTGATGAGTTTATTGGACTTACCATCCACGACTATTTTACGCTATACCTGACGTCAACTCGGGTGGTACATTATTGTGGTTGCGGGACATTTTCGAGGGCATTACAAGGAGAAAAGATCAAAACCTTTAAAATTCTGAAGGGTTTCGACAAGGTTGGTGAATCCTGAGGTGGGCAGAAGTAAACAACATGGCACTAAACGGAGACAAGTTTGAGCTTTTGCGGTATGGGAACCAAGAAGCACTAAAGAACTCCACAAACTACAACTGTGGCCAACAAGAAATCACTGCCAAGGAGGTGGTCAAAGATCTAGGAGTAAGTATGAGCAACGATGCCTCCTTCTCTCATCACATAAACCAAGCAACATCAACTGCAAGACAATTAGCAGGCTGGATCCTGAGGACCTTCCAAACAAGGAGTGAGAAGTGCATGCTGACTCTGTGGAGGTCACTGGTTCTACCACGATTAGAATATTGCTGTCAGCTCTGGTCTCCCCAAAAAGTATCAGAAATCACAGAAATTGAAGCCCCGCAGAGGACGTTTACCAGCAGGATCAACGGGATTCAACACCTGAACTACTGGAAGAGACTCAAGGAGTTGCAGCTATATTCTCTTCAGAGACGCGGGGAGCGATATATTATAATCTATGTTTGGAAGATTTTAGAAAAAAGGGTCCCAAACACAAGTATTCAAGAAACAAACCACCAGCGGCGAGGGAGGCTGTGTTATGTGAGGACCATTCCTGGATGAACTCACAGAATCAAAACCCTGATTCACCACAGCTTCACCTAGTGGAACAAGACTTTTCAACTGCATCCCAGCTACACTGAGAAACATGAAAGGGGTGTCTCCTGACACCTTCAAGAAGCATTTGGATGCATGGTTGGTCAAAATACCTGACCAGCCACCAACACCAGGATACCCCAGTTCCAACTCCAACCGACTTCTAGATTGGAGCATAGAAGAAAAAGAGCTGCCTGGTCGCAGTGGAGCCCCAGCTCAGCTGCATCACTAACTGATGGAATACAACAAAGTGTAACAGCTAGCTCCCATTGACCGACACCTGGAGACCAGAGGACACAGTCTAAAGTTATTGAAGCCACGTCACCGAACATCAAAGCGGAATAAATTTTTCAACTCCTGAATTATAAATAAATGGAACAGTCTCACTGAAAATGTAATAAGGAGTACCAGTGTCAATATGTTTAAAAACAGATACGACCAGTTTGAGACTAAGGAAACTGAGAAGAGGCACCCCTTATGAGCTTTGACTCTTTTGCCGGTATTTGTCAAGAAAACCGGCCACAAATTTTCCTGGAAATTTGGAAGTCACCCATTAAATGAACATAACCTATACATCATATTAAGATAATTATCGCGAATAGACTCGCAGCGTTATTATACATAATTTATTAGGGAAAGTGAAGCTCTATGGAATCCTTATAATATAGGCTACTCACATAGATTCCGTTGTGGTAGAATAGTTTTGATAAGTTTTGTAACTCGATTTTGTCGATATAAATAGTCCCGCACATAAACAAACTCAGTCCCGCAATCTTGAGAGCTCTGTTACGGACGTGTTCAATGTTTACAAAAAGTGTTCGGAATGGAGTACACTCGCTACGGTAAAGTGTTATGTTCTACAAAGATGTTACTGTACATGTCTAATATATTAACCCACAATAGCTGGCATGCAAGGGCTAGTGTTGAATCCCACGTATTGGGTCTAGGGTTAGGTTAGGTTAGGTTGTTTGGTTAGTAAAATGCCCCAAAACGAGAAGCCCACCACAGAAGCCACGAACGAACACCACACAGAAACACCAAAGGAAAGGTCCACAGAACGAAAGGACCAGCTGACCGAGCCAGCCACTTCAGACAGGCCCAAGCCCGCAGGGCTAAGCAGCTCCTGGCTGCACCCTTTTTCCTTTTTCTAAACTGACCATTTTCCACACCTCACGTACACTAACCCCCTCGTGTCCTACACTCCTAACTACAAAGATGATGAACAGGAATATACATTCATATTAAAAACACCCATGCCCTGTCCCGACGTTGAGCCAATGCCAACACATCAGACAGCCATAATTATATCTATGTATGTTCTTACATCCGAGAAGTAGATGTTATATATCTTAGAAGTTAAAACACCCACGCTTGTCCCTAGACCTCGTATATCATTTTCCATGACGAGTATAGATATATGTAACCCGTGCTCAGTCGCCCCTTGCATTGTTCCTCTAGTAACTAAGTATTAATATTAACATTCCCTAACATCTTGTCTTGCCAGACTAAGCTTTCTGAAGACCCATCGCCCCATAAATCTATGTATGCAATCCTTAGGTTAAGTATTTTTATCCGCCATTGTGTTCACCTTTTTCCATTTACTTTCCACAATTGTCATACGTCTTCCCCTTGCCTCCTTCGTATCCACAGCCCACACTACGCCAATTTACTTCGTGTCTTACACCTCTTACCCCAACCAGAGATTGTATAAGATAACCTGGTTACCAGTATCTGTCATAAGTACCCCGAAACAATAACTAAGTACCCCTACGAACTGCCGCTGTTGTTGGTATTTATATTTATATTTAATAGAAAACGCAGTTCCCAGGACCAACTAATAGTATCCATAACCCTTGGACTGATCACATAACTCTATCTTTTCCAGACTCATATACCACCCCATAGTTGCATTCCCCGGTAGCATATTTTGGCTAACGTATTCTACTGCCTTTTCAAACTTCCATATCAATTATAGCCTAATGCCACCCCCACGCCCAGGGACCTTAGGGGCAAAATTTCCCTGTAGCCCTTGAACTCTCCCCCCCTCTCATTAAGAATTCCCGCGCTTCTCGACTCTTGTCCGACCGAGCCTCTCTCTCATACCTCTTGAAGATCCTTGAATTGTCCGTTGCTAACGCTCTCCAACCTTTTATATATATACTCCTATCCAGCCTACCTTCACTTAGTAGGCCAGAACAACATTAGAACTTTACTAGCCCCTTGCATGCCATCTATTCTCTTACAACACATTCACAACCCTGCACCCAATGGTCGTCGGTGCGAGGCTAGCCGCCCCGCCAGTTACTAACTTCTATTGCCATACTTCCAGATAAATGTGGCAGAGTTAGCAACCCAGTCTCCACCACATCCAGCAAACCCTACAATTAACAACCAGCCGAGTAAAACCAGCTAGCTAAGGCACCTTCGGTTTTGGTATTAAAGACACCCACATCTGTCTCATACACAGAGGGTTATTATAAACACTGGTGATATGGCAAGCCCCTAGCCACAGCCGCCGGACGACGATCACAGAGAGAGGGCGCCCAGCTCCCCCTTTTTGCCCACCCGAGGAGGGAGACCCCCACCCCCGCGGAGGTATACCTGGCCCCTGTTTTGACTTTCGAGTCATTGCCAGGTAGCACAGGAATTCTTCCTATCAATGAACTAACCATGAATGACTAACGCCTTTACTAACCTCTATTAACTCACAATAAACCATTTACCTTTCTTGCATGCTCTGATCACTAAATTAGCACCTCAGCTATACCATAAAATGAAGATTGAACAATCTAGAGAGACGTTCCTATCACAGCTGTCCCCATCCTCCTCGCAAAGTAGATCCAGTCTCTCTCCCCTAAATACGTCCAGTATAGCCAAAATAGTACCTCTTACTAAGGCTCAGTTATATGAAAATATAAAGGCTTCCTATAGCCCTGTGCCACAACAGTAAATACCATCTTACCTAGTCTCCATTTCTATTGAGAGCTCAATTAAGTTCATAAGACTCGAGATCCCTACTGTCTACAGGGTCCAGAACCGAGCCTATAAATCTAACTCCCGCCCCCAGTCAAATCAGTTGAAAGCTAGACACCAACCAGGGGTCACTACCCTGCAGTTAACTTCTAGCTCTGCCCTTGTGTTGTTCCGGAGTGAGATCCCAGAGCCGGCAGGCTCCGTGGCAGATTTGGATAGAAGGACCTGCCCACGTATTTAAGAACTTCACACATATGGCCCCCCTGGACGGCCGCGGAACCAGTCGTTAGCCCCCAACATCATGGACGCAAGATAACCAGGACCAGACCCTTCAGATACTACCCAAGATTCTCTTTAGCAGTACTACATCTTACTGTGCTGTTTAGAGATTTCACTAATTAAATATTTCTACGAAGTGGCTAAGACCTTGCCCAGTGTAATTCATACTTAACCATTCCATTTGGGACGTACTAAGCGATCAGTGCTCATTAATTAACAGGCGACCTTGACACTCGTAATTACCTTATTCAGATATTAAAACTCTAGTGATATCTAACGTTCGCCCACTGATTGCGTTCTATGTATTTCTGAAACAAGGATATAAAACTTAGATCAGTACCCCCTGAGGTTACTAGAATTCCCGTGCTATAAAATACGCGTGTCTAATCTAGTCTGTGAACTACTACTTGTGCACCAGAGCTACCAGTAATAAATCTAACAGTGAATATGAATCTATAAGTAACATTGATGGTCTTCGGTATATAAACCTGTTAAATCAAAGCCAGTGATCAGAAGATTAATACCTGAACGTTGGAAGTGGGAGACTAGGCTCCATCCAGATCCACTTATGCTAGTGTTGTTCGATTCTATTATATTGTCTTACACAAGTATTCTGCAGTGGTATATCAATAAACGTGATCGTGTAACTTGCTACCATGTGTTTCTTTGTGTTCTCTATTCCTCATATCTTGTATTGTGCATGCAGCCTTATATACCCAGTCAATTAGAACTCGCATTACCCAAGTTAAACCTGTAGAAAAACAGGGCATAACATTGGCGGCAGCGGTGGTTCTTGATTCGGATAAAAGGTTGCATTACACTGCAAGTTTGGAACAGTAGAAGCATGGCAACATCGCGAAATTGGCCGCCACTCACACACATTCCCAAGTATGATGTAAACACGTATGATATTGCCACTTACTTAGACATAATAAAACCAGTGTTAGATGTGGCACTTCAAAATGACCGCGAAAAAATCGCCGTTGCATTATTGCACATTATGCAGTTGGGAAAAGCCGTTTCCCAAATTGCTAAACAGGTAACGCCAGAGAGTACCTGGAACCAGTTTCGATCCCTCGCGATCCGGACCTTAGGGCCACTTTTGGGTTGCCTCATCTCTCCCAAAATAATACAAATCGACGAGATCAAGTATGAAGGGGATATAAATGTGACCCTCATACAACTCTACAGATACGTGAGATCCACGTATAGCTATGAAGATTACGACCAACAAAATGAACTCTTATTCACCGCTTTGTTAAACATCCTCCCACCCCACATCACCGCCCATCTCGACCCGTATGGCTTATTCGAAGAACATATGCTCTCCATCAGAGAAGAATGCCTACGCAGTTCGATGAATCCCCTATCCAACCCTTCAGCCCCTATCCAAGACTCCGTGCACCCTTCCAAAATGACTTCCGGTGAAAGTCCAACCCCAGTGCACTCTTCCTTGCCTCTATCCTACCCCAGAACATCGTATGGCTTATTCGAAGAACATATGCTCTCCATCAGAGAAGAATGCCTACGCAGTTCGATGAATCCCCTATCCAACCCTTCAGCCCCTATCCAAGACTCCGTGCACCCTTCCAAAATGACTTCCGGTGAAAGTCCAACCCCAGTGCACTCTTCCTTGCCTCTATCCTACCCCAGAACATCGTATGGCTTATTCGAAGAACATATGCTCTCCATCAGAGAAGAATGCCTACGCAGTTCGATGAATCCCCTATCCAACCCTTCAGCCCCTATCCAAGACTCCGTGCACCCTTCCAAAATGACTTCCGGTGAAAGTCCAACCCCAGTGCACTCTTCCTTGCCTCTATCCTACCCCAGAACATCGTATGGCTTATTCGAAGAACATATGCTCTCCATCAGAGAAGAATGCCTACGCAGTTCGATGAATCCCCTATCCAACCCTTCAGCCCCTATCCAAGACTCCGTGCACCCTTCCAAAATGACTTCCGGTGAAAGTCCAACCCCAGTGCACTCTTCCTTGCCTCTATCCTCTCTGACCATCCCTAACTCTTCCCCCACCAACCCTCCGCAGTCCCCCCCAACAAGCCCCGTATTCTAGCTATGCCTACCTATGTAGGCCTACCACAACATATTTTCCCCATGACCCCAGAAATGTTCAGCTATCCCCCCACCAACAAAATTTCCCTTGTGACAGTTTTCCGTCGGTAGCTTGTGACCGTTTTCAGTCGGTAGCTCCCTTCCACCCCCACACAGTTCACACCCCTAGAAAACGTCGAAACCCCACACTCGACTCGCCCTCTCATGTCAAACGAACTCGCCAGTCCCAGATAACCTCTAACCAGACCGAGACTGCCACCAAGAAAATTCCCCAAACTCGTCCTGTTAATGTCAAACAAACCCACCAACCCCAGATAACCGCTAACCAGACCGTGACTGCCACCAAGAAGATTCCCAAAATTCGTCCTGTTAAAAACCCCAAATCAATACATCAGTCCTCTACCAATAACCCCTGTTCTACACCTAACTCTTCCCCCACCAACCCGCCGCAGTCCCCCCAACAAATCCCGTTTCCTAACTCGCTCACCTCTCACCACCCTGACCCTCCCACACGCGCCGTTAATCCTCCCCTCACGCGTGACGACCTAGGGACCCAACTATGTTCCCCCCCTTCCCCCAGAAATACTCAGCTATTCCCCCACCAACAAAATCTCCCTTGTGACAGTTTTCCGTCAGTAGCTCCCTTCCACCCCCCCACAATTCACACCCCTAATAAACTTCAAAACCCCACACTTGACTCACCCCCTCATGACAGACAAACCCACCAACCCCAGATAACCTCTAAACAAACCGTCACTGCCACCGACACACCCCACCAATCTGATCCTCCCACACGCGCCGTTAATCCTCCCCTCACGCGTGACGACCTAGGGACCCAACCATGTTCCCCCCCTTCCCCCAGAAATACTCCGCTATTCCCCCACCAACAAAATCTCCCTTGTGACAGTTTTCCGTCAGTAGCTCCCTTCCACCCCCCCACAATTCACACCCCTAATAAACTTCAAAACCCCACACTTGACTCACCCCCTCATGACAGACAAACTCACCAACCCCAGATAACCTCTAAGCAAACCGTTACTGCCACCGACACACCCCACCACTCTGATCCTCCCACACGCGCCGTTAATCCCCCCCTCACGCGTGACTCCCACCAAAGTGATTTCCCCCCCCTCATGCGTACCGAACACCTGCTCACCAGTCGGTCCCCCACCATCATGAGCCCAGCTAAACTTTCAACCTCCCGCTCTTCACCGTTACCCCACCCGCCCCAAATTCCCCCCCCCAAAGATCCCGCTCGACGAAATACCACTCCCATCCCAATCCAACCACAAAACTTTTTCCACCTTGGCTAAACCCCAAAATACTCTCTCTCTCGCCCCAAACAACATAATCAACCTCTCAACTTCAACCACTCCTCGAAATCCCATCCATGTCTCTCCCGGAAATAAAATCAGTCTAGATTCAACCCCTCTCAAACCACAACCCTGCCTGCCCAGACCCCCCCCACCATCTCCCTATCAAATCCCCACACACCAAACTTCCAAACCACCCGATCATAGTAAACACTCAACCTTCAGCCTTACTCACCCTTCCCCAAACCCCACTCACGACCACAACTCTCTACACAATTCAACCCCTCCCCAGCACCAACCTCTTCCGCAACAACAACCCCGACTCGACCTGCCCGTTTCATCTTTAAAACCCCCCTATCACTACCCCCGACCGAAACCGCTTAGACCCCCCCTCCAAAACTGGCCCCGGGCCAGCTCGCCCCCAGACCCACATTCCTAACGACAAGAACTAACGGTATATCCACCCCGCCCTTCCAAAGTGAAAGTGAACCACCACCCCCTATTACCAGACCGTCACCCAGACTAACGGCGACTCTAAATACCCCCCCCCCCCCTGATGATGATGAGGAGATTATTGTACTAAATTGTTTTGAATATTTTTAATTCCTAAGCGATTGGGCATGATTCTATAAATATACATGTTTTCCATATTATACTGTATATATTATTTTTTTCCCTTAGTCATACTACTTTTCTTGTTACCTACACTTTTCTGACTATCTTTTAAATTTGCTTTATACATTGTTAAACACTTTACCTCTTCTTAATTTCCTGTGTTCTTAATTATCTGCCCTTTCTTAAATTTACATGATTTCCATATACTGTATATATTATTTTTTTTTCCCTTAGTCATACTACTTTTCTTGTTAACCTACATTTTTCTGACTATGCTTCTTTTTACTTCACCCTTGAGGCTCGAGGACGAGCCTATAATGAAGGAGAGGGAAGTAAAATGCCCCAGAACGAGAAGCCCACCACAGAAGCCACGAACGAACACCACACAGAAACACCAAAGGAAAGGTCCACAGAACAAAAGGACCAGCTGACCGAGCCAGCCACTTCAGACAGGCCCAAGCCCGCAGGGCTAAGCAGCTCCTGGCTGCACCCTTTTTCCTTTTTCTAAACTGACCATTTTCCACACCTCACGTACACTAACCCCCTCGTGTCCTACACTCCTAACTACAAAGATGATGAACAGGAATATACATTCATATTAAAAACACCCATGCCCTGTCCCGACGTTGAGCCAATGCCAACACATCAGACAGCCATAATTATATCTATGTATGTTCTTACATCCGAGAAGTAGATGTTATATATCTTAGAAGTTAAAACACCCACGCTTGTCCCTAGACCTCGTATATCATTTTCCATGACGAGTATAGATATATGTAACCCGTGCTCAGTCGCCCCTTGCATTGTTCCTCTAGTAACTAAGTATTAATATTAACATTCCTTAACATCTTGTCTTGCCAGACTAAGCTTTCTGAAGACCCATCGCCCCATAAATCTATGTATGCAATCCTTAGGTTAAGTATTTTTATCCGCCATTGTGTTCACCTTTTTCCATTTACTTTCCACAATTGTCATACGTCTTCCCCTTGCCTCCTTCGTATCCACAGCCCACACTACGCCAATTTACTTCGTGTCTTACACCTCTTACCCCAACCAGAGATTGTATAAGATAACCTGGTTACCAGTATCTGTCATAAGTACCCCGAAACAATAACTAAGTACCCCTACGAACTGCCGCTGTTGTTGGTATTTATATTTATATTTAATAGAAAACGCAGTTCCCAGGACCAACTAATAGTATCCATAACCCTCGGACTGATCACATAACTCTATCTTTTCCAGACTCATATACCACCCCATAGTTACATTCCCCGGTAGCATATTTTGGCTAACGTATTCTACTGCCTTTTCAAACTTCCATATCAATTGTAGCCTAATGCCACCCCCACGCCCAGGGACCTTAGGGGCAAAATTTCCCTGTAGCCCTTGAACTCTCCCCCCCCCTCTCATTAAGAATTCCCGCGCTTCTCGACTCTTGTCCGACCGAGCCTCTCTCTCATACCTCTTGAAGATCCTTGAATTGTCCGTTGCTAACGCTCTCCAACCTTTTATATATATACTCCTATCCAGCCTACCTTCACTTAGTAGGCCAGAACAACATTAGAACTTTACTAGCCCCTTGCATGCCATCTATTCTCTTACAACACATTCACAACCCTGCACCCAATGGTCGTCGGTGCGAGGCTAGCCGCCCCGCCAGTTACTAACTTCTATTGCCATACTTCCAGATAAATGTGGCAGAGTTAGCAACCCAGTCTCCACCACATCCAGCAAACCCTACAATTAACAACCAGCCGAGTAAAACCAGCTAGCTAAGGCACCTTCGGTTTTGGTATTAAAGACACCCACATCTGTCTCATACACAGAGGGTTATTATAAACACTGGTGATATGGCAAGCCCCTAGCCACAGCCGCCGGACGACGATCACAGAGAGAGGGCGCCCAGCTCCCCCTTTTTGCCCACCCGAGGAGGGAGACCCCCACCCCCGCGGAGGTATACCTGGCCCCTGTTTTGACTTTCGAGTCATTGCCAGGTAGCACAGGAATTCTTCCTATCAATGAACTAACCATGAATGACTAACGCCTTTACTAACCTCTATTAACTCACAATAAACCATTTACCTTTCTTGCATGCTCTGATCACTAAATTAGCACCTCAGCTATACCATAAAATGAAGATTGAACAATCTAGAGAGACGTTCCTATCACAGCTGTCCCCATCCTCCTCGCAAAGTAGATCCAGTCTCTCTCCCCTAAATACGTCCAGTATAGCCAAAATAGTACCTCTTACTAAGGCTCAGTTATATGAAAATATAAAGGCTTCCTATAGCCCTGTGCCACAACAGTAAATACCATTTACCTAGTCTCCATTTCTATTGAGAGCTCAATTAAGTTCATAAGACTCGAGATCCCTACTGTCTACAGGGTCCAGAACCGAGCCTATAAATCTAACTCCCGCCCCCAGTCAAATCAGTTGAAAGCTAGACACCAACCAGGGGTCACTACCCTGCAGTTAACTTCTAGCTCTGCCCTTGTGTTGTTCCGGAGTGAGATCCCAGAGCCGGCAGACTCCGTGGCAGATTTGGATAGAAGGACCTGCCCACGTATTTAAGAACTTCACACATATGGCCCCCCTGGACGGCCGCGGAACCAGTCGTTAGCCCCCAACATCATGGACGCAAGATAACCAGGACCAGACCCATCAGATACTACCCAAGATTCTCTTTAGCAGTACTACATCTTACTGTGCTGTTTAGAGATTTCACTAATTAAATATTTCTACGAAGTGGCTAAGACCTTGCCCAGTGTAATTCATACTTAACCATTCCATTTGGGACGTACTAAGCGATCAGTGCTCATTAATTAACAGGCGACCTTGACACTCGTAATTACCTTATTCAGATATTAAAACTCTAGTGATATCTAACGTTCGCCCACTGATTGCGTTCTATGTATTTCTGAAACAAGGATATAAAACTTAGATCAGTACCCCCTGAGGTTACTAGAATTCCCGTGCTATAAAATACGCGTGTCTAATCTAGTCTGTGAACTACTACTTGTGCACCAGAGCTACCAGTAATAAATCTAACAGTGAATATGAATCTATAAGTAACATTGATGGTCTTCGGTATATAAACCCGTTAAATCAAAGCCAGTGATCAGAAGATTAATACCTGAACGTTGGAAGTGGGAGACTAGGCTCCATCCAGATCCACTTATGCTAGTGTTGTTCGATTCTATTATATTGTCTTACACAAGTATTCTGCAGTGGTATATCAATAAACGTGATCGTGTAACTTGCTACCATGTGTTTCTTTGTGTTCTCTATTCCTCATATCTTGTATTGTGCATGCAGCCTTATATACCCAGTCAATTAGAACTCGCATTACCCAAGTTAAACCTGTAGAAAAACAGGGCATAACAGTTAGGTTAATATACTAGGTCTCGGAAACAAGATTCGTAGTTGCGGTAGTTTTTTTTTTTTTTTTTTTTTTTTATAAGAGACAATGAACGGAGGAAGGAAAAACACAGATAAAACAAAAAGGTCCATGTGCCTAAAGGCATCCTCCATTCATAAAATGTTTGTAACAACTGGATTTAAACATTTGTAGCTTGTAAGTTTGTGGAAAGCAATTCGAGGGAAGTGAATTCCAAAGAGTAGTAGCTCTGGGGATAAATGAATTCTGATAAGCAGAAGTTCTGCATTGTGGGGGAGAAAGTGTAAATTCATGGGCGCTCTCAGCTGCCCTAGTTCTACGGGAAAAGATGTGGAGAGGCGGCACAATTGAAGCAAGTTCCTCTGAACAATTGCTGTGAAAATATCTGTAGAATAATGCAAGGGATGCAACGTTTCTTCGTATGGATAATGTAGGAAAGTCCTGTGTGATTGCAGGGTTTTTGATTAATCTAATAGCTTTATTTTGAATTTTGTCCAACTGCCTCAATGCAACCACTCCACTTCCACCCCACAGAGGTGAACAGTAATCCATCTGAAACATCTGAAACATATTTACATCAAAACTATAGTTAACTATCAAAACTATTCTCCCACAGTGGAATCTATGTGAGTATATTATAAGGATTCCATAGAGCTTCACTATCCCTAATAAATTATGTATAATAACGCTGCGAGTCTTTTCAAAAAAATTACCAATATAGGCCTATGTTTCAACTTTCGGAAAAAACGTTTTCAATTACAGTAAACCCTCGCTATCTCGGACTAATTGGGGGGAGACCACTTCCGAGATGTCCGACTTAAGAGAGGGAAAATTCCGAATTAGAAGAGGAAAGTCCGTGTCACCAGAGAAATTGAGATTTTTTTTTTATCTATGTATTTAATGCATCTATCTCCCTTATACATATATATAACTATGTCTTATTTGGTTTTTCTTTAATCTATGAATCAATTCTAATACAATGGAATTGAAAACAATATTACCCTTCTAACACACAAATAATAAAATGAAAAAGAGAGTAAATAAAAATGTCTCCTTTGTCTTTCAGAAACATAAGTCCGTCTCGTATATGTTAGTATTTTATCGCTCGCTCGCCCCTAGCCACTCTCTCTCTATCTATTTATCTCTCTAATGTATCTAACTAACTCCCTTATACATTAACATAACTATGTCTTATTTGGACTTTTTGTAATCTATAAATAATTTCTAATGCGATGGAATTGAAAACAATATTATCCTTCTAGCACACAAATAATAACATGAAAAAGAGTCAATAAAAATGTTTCCTTTGTCTTTTCAGAACCAATTAAGTCCGTCTCATAATAGTTCGTGTTTATCGCTCACTTCCCCTTCTGCAACTCTCTTTCTATCTATCTTGTCTTTTCAGAACCAATTAATTCTGTCTCATAATAGTTCGTGTTTATCGCTCACTCCCCCTCTGTAACTCTCTCTTTCTATCTATCTATCTCTCTAATGCATCTACGTAACTCCCTTATACATTAACATAACTATGTCTTATTTGGACTTTTTGTAATCTTTGAATCATTTCTAATGCAATGGAATTGAAAAATATAATATCGGACATTTTCCGAATACTTATATAAAGTCCGACAACGTCAGAGACTGTCGGAACGATGACGGAAATGTCCGAAATATGGAAGTGCATGTCCGAGAGGCCGTAGCCAGTCCGACTAGTACGGGTTTCCGACTTCTAGAGGTCCGAGATGGCGAGGGTTTACTGTACTTTGAAAAAGTTAATATTTACCTCCTGTTATCCACAGCCAAAACTGAGGATTGCGGAGTAAATACCATAGACTTCATTCAAGTTTTTTTTGGCGACCGTCAACCTTTTATTAATTACATACCAAACCAGCGGGGGTGTGGGGGCGGCAGCCCCCACCTAATATACTAGGTTAGGTTAGGTAAGGTTGTTGTTGTTGTTGTTGCTGTTCCCCAAGCTGCCTGGTCGAACAGCCCCAAGGTCCCGAGCAAGGCCAAGGCCATAACCGATCACCCCCACAGAACCCTCCCTGCAAACCACAATAAAGCCTGGGTGACCGAAGCCACTCCATGGCGGGGAGCTGGGGAGGGTGAGGAAACGCCCGGGAAACCAAAGCCCCACCCAGGGCCCTGTGCCCCTCAGCAATTATGAAGAGAAAGTTGAGGGGCAAAGGAAAAATGTGACGCTTTGGCTTCCAATCTTGGTAGATTGGGAGGTCAATCCACGGAAGAGACGCCGTCACTTGAGATCTAGAAAATATGTAAGTAAAAGGAACAGTCAGAGTAAGCAATGGGTATGGCAGAGATCGCTCAGTTCTCACTCTGATAGACCAGCCCATCACCACTGTTAGGTAAGGTTGTTAGGTTAGGCTAATATTACCCCTTATTTTCGTCTTTTACCCCTCAATTTCCCTGTACTGTACTTCATAGCCGTCCCCACTATCGGGGGGCCGTATCTTAAGATTGTTGGATAATGGGGAAAACGGTTTTTCCGAAAGTTGAAACATATATTAATATGATGTAGGCCTATAGGTTATGTTCATTCGATGGGTGACTTCCAAATTTCCAGGAAAATTTGTGGCCGGTTTCCTTGATATTTTCCCTTTTACCTCTTTACTATCACTAAGGTAATAGGGTAAACGGGGATGAGTTATCTTATTTTTCACGTTTATTCACACTCCGACAAAATCCTACAGGATATTCAAGACGGAGAAAATGTAGACGTCATATATCTAGATTTCGCCAAAGCTATTGACAAGGTAGACCATGGGATCCTTCTACATAAACTCAAATCACTGGGAATAGGGGGAGACCTTGGAAGATGGCTCCACAGTTTCATCACCAACAGAAAACAAAGAGTCACGGTTCAAGGAAGCCTATCAGAAGCAGGTGGGGTCATCAGCGGAGTACCACAAGGATCAGTACTGGGACCTCTCCTATTCCTCATCATGATAGGAGACATCGACAGGGACCTGGAACACTCAACAGCCTCATCGTTTGCAGACGACACCAGACTCATGAAGAAAATCACCTCACAACATGATGCACAGCTACTACAACAAGACTTGGACAAAATCCTGAAGTGGGCAGAAGAAAACAACATGGCCCTAAACGGAGACAAGTTCGAGCTTCTAAGGTACGGGAACAAGAGAGCACTACAAAACGACACCAACTACAAAAGTGGACAGCAAGAAATTACCGCCAAGGACACAGTGAAGAACTTGGGAGTAAATATGAGCAGTGACGCCACTTTTTCCCAGCATATTACCAAAGCCACAACAGCAAAACAAATAGCAGGCTGGATCCTGAGAACCTTCCACACAAGAAATGAGAGGTGTATGTTAACACTGTGGAAGTCACTGGTCCTACCACGACTGGAGTACTGCTCTCAGCTCTGGTCTCCCCAAAAAGTAGGAGAAATAACAGAAATTGAAGCCACCCAGAGGACATTCACCAGTAAAATCCATGGGTTTCAACACTTTAACTACTGGGAGAGACTCCAGGAGCTGCAGCTGTACTCACTTCAAAGACGTAGGGAGAGATACATCATCATCTACGTCTGGAAGATTTTGGAAAAAAAGGTACCAAATCCAAACATCCAAGAGACTCAACACCAAAGGCGAGGGAGGCTGTGCTATGTGAGGACTACACCGGGATCAACACAAAAAATCAAATCCCTGATCCATCACAGCTTTGCATACAATGGAACCAGACTGTTCAACTGTATACCAGCCCTCTCAGGAACATGACCAGGGTGTCTCCAGACACCTTCAAGAAACACTTGGACATGTGGCTGGCCAAAATACCGGACCGGCCACCAACACCAGGATACCCCAGCACCAACTCCAACCGACTTCTGGAATGGAGAGTGGAAGAAAGGGAGCTGCCTGGTCGCAGTGGAGCCCCAGCTCAACTGTGTCACTAACGGACGGAATACAACAAAGTGTAACAAAGTGTAAGTGTATTCCTCCACATTTTGAGAAAGGAGTGCTTTCATGGTTTTCGTCTTTTCGATATAGGCCTAATTCCAACGTGGGATACAAGATGGGTTGAAGGGAACAAGGGAGCTTTGCCCCCCTGGTCCTCCTCCTCACCCCAAGACTTATTGAAATCATCATCTAGCCTATGTTGCCAGCAGGGGGTAAATATCGATAATACGCCTATATAAAGACGTTTGTAAACAGTGAGGACACCCGAGGGAGCTCTGAGAGTGATGGGACTTTAGTGTATTTCAGTAATAGGCTAGGCCTATTCGGTTAGGCTATAAATCATAAATGTGATCAAAATTATTCTCCCATAGTGGATTAGGCCTAGGCTATTCATAAGTACAGTATGAGGATTCCATAAACCTGCTCAGTGCACTGTCGTGACTGTCCCAAATAAATAAGGCGGCAAGCCTTTTCTGAGTAATTATCAAATAGAATTCATACTAGCCTAGGCTAGTGTACACAGACCAAGGTGCTGTGATGAGGTTGCGTGGCAGTGCGTGCTATAGAGTGCGACACGATCAATAACTCTTAGGGAACTTCAGTACTTCACCAATCACCACTTATACAGTATAGCCTAGGCCTAGGCTAGGCTAGCCTATGCAAGACATGATGATCAACGTTATCTAAGCTATGGGAAGCGCTGCTTGGGACATGCATAGCCTAGCAACTAGTGTACTTAGCGGCTCGCTTGGTGTAGTGACTAGCGCCTCGGACTTCCACCCAGAAGGCCCGGGTTCGCGCCCACGCTCGGCGCATTAAAGATTTTTCACAAGCACTGAGTCGTTACCATCCCTCATGAGCAAAGGGATGGGGTAGTAGTACAGGACCCCAATGGAAATACGCCTAATCGGCCTTATTGAGCTATCCTTAGCTAGCTTAGCATGCGCTAGCTTTAAGAACTATTATTATTATTATTATTATTATTACAGTCAGTTTCGGGTTAAATTGAAACACCTTACTTCTTCTTGATATTTATATGTGCAGTTTGCTCGGAGTATTTCAGATCTCCAGATTACTGCACAGGCATAGAGTTGCTTGCTGAGGGGAAGGGAAGTTTGTTAGTTGAAAGGGATCTACAGATAGGATGTCTAAATAGTGAGTACAGGTATTGTACCCTACATAGTTTGATAATATTAAAGGACACTAGTGCGACGTTATGAGAAACAATTTATTAGGGAAAATAGGCACCAATAGATTCGCCATATAGTCCGCATGGAGGATTTTCGTTATCAACAAATTGAAAAATACCCACTTCACAGACAAATACACCAAAAATCTAAGTCAAAGCGGGGGTGTGGGGGCGGCAGCCCCCACCTATAATACTAGGATAGGTTAGGTAAGGTTGTTAGTGTTATGCCCTGTTTTTCTACAGGTTTAACTTGGGTAATGTGAGTTCTGAATGACTGGGTATAGAA
Source organism: Lithodes maja (assembly GCA_037953745.1). Classification (NCBI taxonomy): domain Eukaryota; kingdom Metazoa; phylum Arthropoda; class Malacostraca; order Decapoda; family Lithodidae; genus Lithodes; species Lithodes maja. The sequence continues at coordinate 42,885 of JBAKBP010008145.1, read as the reverse complement.
GGCTGCATGCACAATACAAGGTATGAGGAATAGAGAACACAAAATAAACACACGGTAACACGACACAAGTTCACGTTTATTGAAGTAAAGAAATAAAGAGCATAGAAAGATAGTTATATTCGCACAAAACAAATGATAGAAGGGAACTGCTAGCATTAGCGGATCTGGATGGAGCCTAGTCTCCCACTTCCAACGTTCAGGTATATTCTTCTGATCACGGGTTTAATTAGCAAGTTTTTATTTTACTGGAAGACCTCAATATATTCGTATAATTCAATGTCACTGATTTGACCTCTTGCTGGCTGGTCGCGTGCCCAAGTAGCAGCTCACAGTTAGGATTAGACACGCGTATATTGTAGAACACGGAAATCTCTAGTAACCTCATGGGGGTACTGAACTAAGTTTTATATTCTTAAGGCAGAAATACGTAGAACACAAATCAGTGGGCGAACGTTAGATATCACTAGAGTTTTAATATCTGAATAAGGTAATTACGAGAGTCAAGGTCGCCTGTTAATTAAAGAGCACTGATCGCTTAGTACGTCCCAAATGGAATGGTTAAATATGAATTACACTGGGCAAGGTCTTAGCCACTTTATAGAAAGTTAATAAGTGAGTATCAAGCTAGTACTATAACACTTAGTACTAGCAACATGAATCTTGAATAGTATGGGTAGATCTGGTCCTGGTTATCTTGCTTCCGGTGATGTTGGGGGCTAACGACTGGTTCCTCGGCAGTCCAGAGGGTCCAAAATGTAGGAAGTTCTCAAGTCGGATCTCTTGACGATCGTTGCTGGCTACACACTTATATACCCACGAATTTGTGTGAAGGTTATAAGGTGCACGTTAGGACTTGTACATGGACAGATGCTTCTATCAGTCTTCTCTGCCACGGAGTCTGCCGGATCTGGAATCTCTCAACTCCGGAACAACACAAGGGCAGAGCTAGAGGTAAACTGCAGGGTAGTGACCACTGGTTGGTGTCTAGCTTTCAACTGATTTGACTGGGGGCGGGAGTTAGATTTATAGGCTCGGTTCTGGACCCTGTAGACAGTAGGGATCTCGAGTCTTATGGACTTAATTGAGCTCTCAATAGATATGGGGACTAGGTAAGATGGTATTTACTGTTATGGCACAGGGCTATAGGAAGCCTTTATATTTTCATATAACTGAGCCTTAGTAAGAGGTACTATTTTGGCTATACTGGACGTATTTAGGGGAGAGAGACTGGATCTACTTTGCGAGGAGGATGGGGACAGCTGTGATAGGAGCGTCTCTCTAGATTGTTCAATCTTCATTCTATGGTATAACTGAGGTGCTAATTTAGTGATCAGAGCATGCAAGAAAGGTAAATGGTTTATTGTGAGTTAATAGAGGTTAGTAAAGGTGTTAGTCATTCATGGTTAGTTCATTGATAGGAAGAATTCCTGTGCTACCTGGCAATGACTCGAAAGTCAAAACAGGGGCCAGGTATACCTCCGCGGGGGTGGGGGTCTCCCTCCTCGGGTGGGCAAAAAGGGGGAGCTGGGCGCCCTCTCTCTGTGATAGTCGTCCGGCGGCTGTGGCTAGGGGCTTGCCATATCACCAGTGTTTGTAATAACCCTCTGTGTATGAGACAGATGTGGGTGTCTTTAATACCAAAACCGAAGGTGCCTTAGCTAGCTGGTTTTACTCGGCTGGTTGTTAATTGTAGGGTTTGCTGGATGTGGTGGAGACTGGGTTGCTAACTCTGCCACATTTATCTGGAAGTATGGCAATAGAAGTTAGTTACTGGCGGGGCGGCTAGCCTCGCACCGACGACCATTGGGTGCAGGGTTGTGAATGTGTTGTAAGAGAATAGATGGCATGCAAGGGGCTAGTAAAGTTCTAATGTTGTTCTGGCCTACTAAGTGAAGGTAGGCTGAATAGGAGTATATATATAAAAGGTTGGAGAGCGTTAGCAACGGACAATTCAAGGATCTTCAAGAGGTATGAGAGAGAGGCTAGGTCGGACAAGAGTCGAGAAGCGCGGGTGTCTTAATGAGAGGGGGGGGAGAGTTCAAGGGCTACAGGGAAATTTTGCCCCTAAGGTCCCTGGGCGTGGGGGTGGCATTAGGCTACAATTGATATGGAAGTTTGAAAAGGCAGTAGAATACGTTAGCCAAAATATGCTACCGGGGAATGCAACTATGGGGTGGTATATGAGTCTGGAAAAGATAGAGTTATGTGATCCGTCCGAGGGTTATGGATACTATTAGTTGGCCCTGGGAACTGCGTTTTCTATTAAATATAAATACCAACAACAGCGGCAGTTCGTAGGGGTACTTAGTTATTGTTTCGGGGTACTTATGACAGATACTGGTAACCAGGTTATCTTATACAATCTCTGGTTGGGGTAAGAGGTGTAAGACACGAAGTAAATTGGCGTAGTGTGGGCTGTGGATACGAAGGAGGCAAGGGGAAGACGTATGACAATTGTGGAAAGTAAATGGAAAAAGGTGAACACAATGGCGGATAAAAATACTTAACCTAAGGATTGCATTGGGAGGTTTGACGTACCTCCCAACCTACCAAATAGGAAAACCTACTATTTGGTAGTAGTCTTGGAAAATCCAACGTCAAGGCTATTAACCTAATTGCAATGACGACTTGTCTATTTTGACTGCTATGTCGTCATTCCAACCGCGGTTAAAAAGAAAACGTCTAGAGTCTACTCCTTATCTTGCTCTAGGAGACGTTGTACATTAACCAAAACTACCACCGAAGGTGAAAAAAGCATTAGAAGAGAAGAAAAAGGGGTTTACCTTAGTTACCGCTCAAGGCCCATCCCGTGTTCCGTCATGCGCCGATCCCTGTCGAACGTGCGCATGAGCGACCCTCTCTTGTTATCACATCTCACGTCAGCAGAAGAACGCGGATGGGCAGGGGTCCGGCGTGAGGGAGGGTATTATGTACGTTGGATTTTCCAAGACTACTACCAAATAGTAGGTTTTCCTATTTGGTAGGTTGGGAGGTACGTCAAACCTCCCAATTTGTTAGTAGTCTTGGCAAATCCAACGTCAAGGCTGCATAACAAATAGGAGGAGGACATCCAAGCCCAACCTACCAAAAACCAATGCATAAAACAAAAGTATGAATGACAAAGACACAATTTAAACAAGAGAGTCTAATAAAAGAGTGAAAAACTGAGGAGTAGCTAAAAAGAACAGTTTTAACACATGCCCGTCATTCATAGTAATGCAAAAACATAGACTTGTCTGAAACCAAAAAGGTACTGTACCCAAAACCCTTTTCTTCAAAAACCAACAAAAACACTGAACACAAGAACAAAACACAATTTTCAATGTGGCAAAAACACTTATGTACTGTATACATATAACATAATCCCAAACTTGTAATCCAGTGTTGCAAACCCGTACACTCCCCCCCCCCCCCCCTTTGTCACATAAAACAAAGGAAAAGAACGAGGGACAAGGGGGGAAGACCAGGGATCTTCGCCAGAGCACCAGGAAACACGACCCCCGAGAGCAAGCACCAGCCGAGGGGGTCGAACACTGGACACGGAGAGGTAGGAGGAGATGAAGGAATTGATAGAAGACCCACAAAAACCGCTGAGGCGAAGGCAGGGAAGAATCGACGTGGCAGGAACTGGAAGGAGGCAGCAAAGGATCCGACATCGCGCGCAGAACCCCTACAAACAGGGCGACGGGCACGAACGGTCCGACTAACGCGGCGGCCCAACTGCACCAGCGAGAGCCTCCCACCTGTCCGAGGAGACACCCACACAGCAGGACCCGAAGGCGGCGCCACAGACGCAACAGAGGAGTGCAAGGCCGACACCGGGCACAACACATGGCGAGGACGCCCAAGCCGGAAAGCCTGGACGGCGAAAGGCCGGAAAGCGGGGGCCGCCCTCCCAAGTGTGGCAACAAAAGGAGGGGAGGAGGCGAACGAGACGCCATGCAAGGACGGGGAGAATCGCACGCAGTCCCGGGGCCATGACAATGCCGCTAGGGCAGACAACCGAACCCCAGTGGCCAGAGTGACAAGGAAGAGCGGACGCCCGAGCAACAGAACCGGCAGAGCGGCCCTTGTAGACGGGGGCGAAGCCAGAAGGACCAGAGCCCGCCCCAGATCCCACTGCGGAGGGACCTGGCGCGGAGGAGGTCGATCCCGGAAGGCAGCCGTCAGGAAGGAATCCAGCACCTGAGGCAGAACGACCAGCCCAGCGACGGACCCAAAGAGCCCCCGGACGGCAGACAAGTGGGTACGTATAGCGTCGACTCGAAAGTGACGCGGACGGAAGAGGCGAAACAAGGAGCGTAGGACGAGGGAAGGAGAGCCAACAGGCAGGCGAGCGGCCTGTAGCCACCTAGGAAAAGACCTCCAGCGGGACCCGGAAGGCCCCCAAGGAGAAGACGGCCAGGAACGCAGCAGGAAGTCAGTCAGGGCCCGGGACCGGGAGCCACCGTGCCACACGAACAAGCACGATGCGAAGGCCAACGAGGCCCGCAGGTCCCCAACCGAGCCCAAGCGGAAGCCGGAGACAGGTAGAGGGACCGGACTCGGGCACCACCGCGGCAACCGGGCGGACCAAGCCCGTGCCGGCCACGGAGGCGCGAGGAGCCCGACGCAGCCGTGGGACAGCCGCAGCCTCGCGAGGACTGGGCACAGCAACAGCGCGTCTGGGGGCTGAAAGATGTATATCGACCGCCACCCGTACCAGGCCACCATGAAAGCGGCCGGACCCCCCCTGGAGCGCGAGGCCGGAGGGAGAGGTCCAAAAGCAACCGGCGCGGCACCCCCGATGCGAACAAGGCGACCTCCGGAACAACGCAGGAAGCCGCGAGGTCGACGAACACAGTCCGGAGCAACGCCCATTCAACAAGAACGCCCTGCCCCCACGACAGGGCGGCCGCCCACAGGGTGGCAGGCCCGGGCAGGGAGGAGGCATGCAAGGAGAAGGGGTGCCGGGCCGCGAGGAAGAACAACTCCACCGAGACCCCCAATAGAGGCAACGACCTGGAGGAACCCCCGCAGAAGGAAAACAGGGGACAGCCTGTCTGAGTGTCTAACCCGAAGGCCACCGACTGACCCCGAAGGGCCAGCGCGTGGTCCCGCAGGAAGAACAGAGGAACCAACAGGCCGAGGGCATAGACGGGTAAGTGGAGGGAGACCCACCCATCTGCCAGGAAGTGGACGTCCCAGGGTCGATCGGGAACCCCACCCAACCTCGCTCGACGGATCTGTGGCTACCCAGACCGTCGGCGGGGGGGCGGACCAGGGCACAGCCGCAGAGAGCGAGCCCGGAGCAACCCAGAGACCGAAGCGTCAGCGAACGGGACGCAGGAGCGGCAGGAGCCGAACCAGAGGGGCAATGGAAACACCACGGGGCCCATGAGGAGGAGGCGGAGTAGCCGGAGGCTCCCTAAGGAAAGGGGCAGAGCGGCCCAAAGCAGCGAACCCACGAACGAGTCGCAGAGCCACCCCAGGAGGGAGACCGAGTGCAAACACGGCGAAGACCTTCCACCGAAGGTGCACCGCGGGCGGCAGACCCCGGGTCACCGTAGCGCCGGACAAAACCCATGCGAGACCGACCCATGGCACGACACGCGACGGGGTCAAGCGTGAATTGGGAACACCAAAAGGGGAACCCGAACCGTGCGACGGTGCGAACGACTGTGAGGGCGTCGCCAACGCACAGGCCGAGGGCTTCGGAAACTACCAACCAGACGGCCAAGGAAAACAGGAGCGGGAGCCCGCTCCTGAGGAGAGGACCCAGAGCCTGCCCCACATGTGCGGAGAAGATCCGCGGCGCGATGTGGAGACCGAAGGGAAGGCCGGCGAACAGGAACACACGATCGGAAGGCTGAACGGCCAAGAATCGCCGGAAGAGAGGATGGAGAGGAACGAGCCAAGACGCATCCTGGAGGGCCAGCGATACAACCCACGACAGAGGGCACAGGGCCAGGCGTACCAGGGGCACCGGCAGCATCCGAAACCGTGTGTGCACGACGCGCCCGTTGAGGGCCGACAGAACCACCAACGGCCGCATCGCGACGCAGTTCGTCGACGGGACCAGAAAGACACGGGAGAGGAAAACCGGGCGACCGGCGATCAACCCCCTCGACGCTACCCAGCTCGGGCATGGAAGTGAGCACGTGGGCCACCTCCGAAGAGATGGACCGGCGTTGGTGACAAGAGCGGAAAGGGGGTCGAGACGTCCACCACCAGGGGAGACCCCACCGCGCAACCCGCCGCCCCCAACGTCCCTCGCGGCAACCGAGGGGCGCAAGGGCAAAAACAACCCGAGGGAGCACCCGAGAGGAGGGGAGCGACCCGGTCGGCCAGGCGAGAAGGAGAACAAGGAGGCCGACCCAGAGAACTACACATTGTGTTGACGCGGAGGTACCCTCGGTACGGGCCGTGCGGGCACGAGCGCCACGTCGACCTCTACCCCCCCCCCCCCCAACCCCAGGCCGGCGCGGGGCAGACCACGTCGAAGGGCGGCCGGAAGTGGAAGACCGGCCAGCCCCGACACAGCGGGGATGAAAGGGGCAAGAACAGAAGGGCGAGGCGGAATCGACGCACTGGCCTGCAACGACCCAGTCCTGCGGCCGCGCAAGGCGGCAGCACTCGTAGCAGCACCCCGAAGAGGACCGGCAGAAGGACGGGACTGAGAAGACCCCGCGTGCGACACAGCACGACGGGGCGAGACGGAAGCAGGGACCGCAACGACACAGCGCGTCGTCGCGTGTCGGAAGCAGGGGCCGCCGACAGAGAAGCGAGCATACCCAAGCAACCAGCTGAAACAACCCCGACGTATATAGCGCAGAGTACAACAAACCCTGACGAATATCCAAGGGGGCCGGCCGGCAGAACGAGGACCGCACTGTCGGGCGGCGCCGAGTTGCCGCGCACAAAACCGCCTGCAGCTCGGGAACCAAAGACACCGCGAGCCGAAGGTGGACCCGCAGAACGCGGTCCAAACCCTCGCGAAGAGCGCCTGGCGCAGACGCCCCGAAAAGCCGCAGGCGGGGACAGACGGCTGGAGGGAACCGAAAGACAAGACAAGAAGTCCGTCACCCTCTGTCGCAAGGGAAAAACCGTGGCGACAGAGGCCTGACCCGGGTGAGAGAAGAACGGGTAGCAATAGAACAAAGTCCAAGAATGGGCGCGCCCATCCAGGACCAGAACGCGCCGGCCAACCTGCCGACAGACACAAGAGGAGGCAAAAGCAGGGACGAACCTAGTCCAACGTCAAGGCTAGTAACCTAAGGGAGGGACCGAAGGAGAGCCGTCGACGGAACGGTATGAAGGCGAAGGCCACAGCAAACCAGGCCTCCAAGGGGAGAGGGCGACCGAGCATGACGGCGAAGCCAGGCGTACCGGCGTCGCACAAACCCACCCCACAGGAGGACAGACCCGTCAAAACAGCCAGGGACTGAACAGCCGGAAGGAGGGGTGCGGCTGAAGTCTGACCAGAGCGTAGGCCTGCAGAAGGGAGCGGGACCGGAGCAGGGGTAGGAAGGGCGAGGCGCTGAGGGTGAGGCACCGCCAAGAAGCGCGAGAAGAGGGAGGCGTCCAACGACGCCAAGCACCCGTCGAAGCATGACACAACCCAGCCCTGCAAAGCCAACAATCGAACCGAGAGAGGCGACCCCCCCCCCCCCCCCCCACCCCCCCACCCAGAAGGGTCGGCCCGCAGGGACAAGCGGGAGCGGGAGCGAGACCCACGACACGAACCAGCAGCGTCGCGGCCCAAGGAAGGCGAGCGACGACGGCCGTGCCGCCATAGAGGGACCCGTCCCCAAACACGAACGGCCGAGGGGGAAACAGCACCATCCCCCTCTTCCAGCGATACGACAGCTCCCGAGAAAAAGGGGACCCCGAAACCTCACCGAGGCAAGAGGAGGGGTACCCCCCAGGCGAGACGGGAAGTGAAGGGCAGGAAGAGAAGGAGGAGGAGCAGGACGACGGGAGGGGGAAGGCTGGCCGGGTGAAAGGAGGCCAGAAGGAGCCGCGGGGGGAAACAGAGCAAGGACCCCCGGGGCTGAGAGAACAGGGCGGCCCGACACCGAGGAGGAGGAGGGAGGGACCCCCACCGTGGGACGAGACCGTGAAGGAAGAAGAGGCACTGAAGCAGGTGAAGTAGGAGAAGCAACGACACCCAGGCGGACCCTCCTGGACAGTGCAGGAGGGAGCAGAGGGCCAGCGACAGCACGAACAACCGCGCGCGGAGAGGACAACGTAAGAGGAAGTCGTCTGGGCAAGGAAAGCGGGCGGAAGGGAGGAGAGCCCCTATCCGTAGAGGCCAGGGGAGGGCGCATAGGAGCAGAGCCGCCAACCCCGGCCTCAGGGCGAGAACCAAGACGAGGGCGACGGGCGACGTCAAGGTGAGCAGGAGGACGACGAGGGGCAGTAGCGAGGCGAGCGGGGAGGCTTAAGTTGACCAGTAGCGTAGGGGAACCATATGATACCCAGCTCGCCTTGTACCATTTGTGCCAACCCCAGATGGGACGGCACAACGTCGTCCACGAATTCCAGGTACCTATTTACAGCTAGGTGAACTGAGGCTAACACACGAAAGGAGACAAGCCCAATTCGCACCGCCCGGTCTGGGAGTGAACCCCCGACCCCTCGTGTGTGAGACGAGAGCTCCACCTACGAGGCTACGGGCTGTGGTGAACGGCCGGCAGTCGGGTCAGGGATACCCAGGGTGACGCGGAACCGGGCGGCAACAAATGCCGGGGAACGGCGGCCCACAGGCCCAATGTGGCGGGAGACCATCGGCCACACCGACGGAAGGGAAGCAGAGGCCACAGCCGCCGCCGAGGAACCAGGGCCATGGAGCAGCACAACCACCAGGGCCAGACACGGGCCACACAGAGCAGGGAGGTAGGCCGTAGAGGACACAAAGAGCGAGTGGCGCAAGCAGGACATGTGGCTCACCAAGCACGGGGAGCGACAACCAAGGCGAAAGCAAAGCAGCCGACCAGCACGAGAAGAACACACACCAGAATCAGCACGACGAAGGTGTAAGTGGAGAGAATGTCCAAGAAGAACCAGGGAAGGAGCATGGGGAAACAGGAACACACATGCAAACAGGTATCTGTACTCACCCTAAACCGGGAGCACAGAGGTAGGTGAGGAGGGCGGCCGAGGCGGAAGAGCACCAGCAGAACCTGCGAAGATGGAGAAAGTGTTAACCACCACTCAACATCTTACATGCAGGGCCTATAACACCAGGAAAGTGCATACACCAATATAGTATCAGGCAACAATATGACACAAAAAAGGGTCAACAGTGAAAGCCAACTATAACCGCAAATTTGCGGGCCAATAGAGGTAGATCCGTACCGACACAAACCTCCCACATCGCCACGCGACCCCCCAGCGATCTCCGCAAATTTGCGGGGAGCCGAAACGACCCAGAGGGCCGAATCGAGCACTCCGCAAATTTGCGGGTACGGCCAAGAGGGCCCGGTGCCGAACAAGCGAGAGGGGCGTCTAGGAAAACCAAAAAAGGCCGGCAAACAAGCGTCAACTCCTTATGAACTCCAAGCGAAGATGACCGTGACCATCTAGCTGAGCAGTGTCTTCCTTGAGAATATCCTGACTCGACCGGTCAAGGGAGAGGCAAGGAAGGCACACCAGGGGAGAGGAGGCACATACCCTGGGAACCACCCAACCCACAGAGATAGAGCAAAGCCCATGAGGAGAAGTGGCAGGTTGGGTGGTTTGGCACAACAGGGGCCCCCGTGGGGTACCCCAGGATTGGGCAAAAGAGATGAAAGGATGGAGGTGAAAACAGGAAGGGAAACACAAAAAACCAGTAATGAAACTGGTGAGAAAAAGGGTGGCCTAGCCGCGAGTAGAGAATGTGTCAGGGGCGAAAAAACCCTGTGGAGTGAGGGAGAGGCCCCCGTGGGGTACCTCTGGGTATCACGAACCACTAAGCGCCCAGGCCCTTGAGACACAGTGAAGGCTCGAAAGGGGGGACTCGGGAATAACGCTAGTTATGCGGCTGACACAAACTCTACAAACAGCACCGCCACCACGAAATCTCAGGTTGTGAACCAACTGTACACCTAGGCTATGAAAAAAAAAGAACTCATAAGGGCATAGCAATTCCTGAATGATAAACAAGCTAGGCTAATTGAAGCTAAAAGCTAAACTATGCCCAGACTAACAGGAAAAAAGAATATGAAAAGAGAAAGAATGAAAACATATAGACGGGGAACGCCAAGCGCCCCCGTACCTACGGTAGCTATTTCCACACGCGTCTCCATTAAACACACTGAGGAGCCCATTTAGGTGTGTCCTAGATCACGTAACATCTGTCTAGCAAAAAGAAGGCCAGAAAAGCCGAAACGAACCTAAAACAGGGTGAATTGAAGGAGCACAACAAAAGCGGACTCAATCAATGGAGGCGCGTGAAAAAATGATAACAAGAGAGGGTCGCTCATGCGCACGTTCGACAGGGATCGGCGCATGACGGAACACGGGATGGGCCTTGAGCGGTAACTAAGGTAAACCCCTTTTTCTTCTCTTCTAATGCTTTTTTCACCTTCGGTGGTAGTTTTGGTTAATGTACAACGTCTCCTAGAGCAAGATAAGGAGTAGACTCTAGACGTTTTCTTTTTAACCGCGGTTGGAATGACGACATAGCAGTCAAAATAGACAAGTCGTCATTGCAATTAGGTTAATAGCCTTGACGTTGGATTTGCCAAGACTACTAACAAATAGACTCATTAAAGTATTGAATATCTGTAAGTAAGTGTACCAATTCCAGTTTTAGTTGGTTTAGCAATTCTGGGTCATTGGGTGACTAGGCTAGGTACGTTCAACATGAGTAGGCCTATTTGTAAGTACAAATAATTTTATTGAGTATTTGTAAGTACAGTACTGTATGTGTATTGATTAGTTATAGTCATTGGGTGACTATATACTGGTATTGGGTCGTGTTTCGACACAAACATTTATTTTTCCTCTACCAAATCCTCTTGCTTGTGGCTGAATAGGCCTTCAATTTCGAAGCTCGGGCGCGAAAATGCGAGTTTTTACCGCCAAACTCAAATCGGCGGGATATTTAGACACTGCCGCGAAAGTGCGATCCGCGAATCGAGATGTAGCGAAAGTTGGTGCACCACTGTATATATATATATATATATATATATATATATATATTATTTTTCGGCCAAAACCCCCGGGTTTCAGTATGGAATACAGTAGGGTCTCACATAGAACGAGAAATTGGTCGATAAACGAGTCCGTTCTATGCGATTTCGTTCTATGTGAACACGGCATTTTGGTGGCCCAATATCGTCAATGTTCACTGTAAGCGTAAATTTCCGTCAGGAGCGTACGATATTTCGTACGTTTTATACGATATTTCGGCGCTCTATATGAAAACTCCTTGGATTTGCCCCACTTTGGCGGCGGACTCGATTTATGTGATCACATTCGTTCTTATCGAAAATTAAATATTAATATTTTAGGTCGCTCGTTTTAATCGAGACTCGTTTTATCTGAACACATTTTATGCGGGACCCTACTGTACATAGCCGGGTCTGATGGGTTAATGAGGCACAGGGAGGTCGAGGCCGGTGATTATGGTAGTACAGTCATTACTCCAATTTTGCGTGTTCTGATTTTGCGACCGAGACCCCCAAAATGCCATTTTTGATGAAAACCTAATTTTGCGATGTAACTCTACTTTTGCGGGTGGCGCCTTAAGAAAGTGGGGCTCTCCGCACTAGTTTTCGGGGGGGAGGGGTGACCGGGTTGTGAAGTCAGGCCGCGCTGCGGCCCGACGTCACAACAAAGCTCTGTATCCTTCCGCTTACAAACGTCGTCAACATAAGCCAGACACCTTTTACTTGCTTATTTGTGCCTGAACCTCTTATCTCTCGCGTTTATTATGATGTCTAGTACATTCAGTGATAGGGATGGTGGGCCTGGTGGTAATGATGTAGGAATTGAAAGCCCGAGACCATCAAAACACAGTCAAGTGACGAAAGCCAAGGAAAGGACGATTATACGATGGGATAGGCTAGGCCAAGGCTATGCTAAATATGATAATGTTTTCAAATAAAGTCTATGTGGTAAGTAATACTGTATCCTCATAATATGTATTTTTATATATTTTCAATATATATTTATTGGATGTAGCCTAGGCTTATTTATTTAAGGGGAGAAATGAGTACTTGGACGAATCTGGGGTTCGAAAAGTTGGGACCTGGGAACCGTTCAACTTATTTTTCCCCATTATCGCAATTCTCGTTATAGCTGCACTAATTAGGCACCAATTAGGCACGATAACAGAGGGTTGAGTGTATGTGTGTACAAACAAAGCAAATAAATTACGGAAATCACGACAAATTGGGCCGTCACTGATGAAATGTCGACCATATTAATTTTTCCCCATAAGGTTAGTTAATACAATTTTGCGAATTCCAGTTTTGCGGCCCGCAATGTCGACCAATTTCTCGCAAAATTGGAGTAATGACTGTAGTAGTATTGTGATGATTGTGGTAGTACTGTAGTGATTGATGATTATGGTTGAATTTAAACCCGAGCAACGCCTGGTACCCCTGCTATTACTGTATATATATATAACCTAGGTTAGTATTAGTAAAGCCTTAGTAAACCATCCCCCGCCACAACCTAACAAACAAAATCTACAACACAAACATGCACAACAACACAAAAAGGTGGCTGGCCAACTTCCTAGCAGGCAGATGTGCACACGTATCTTTTGCCGGTCAGTCATCAAAAATCAGAAACTTTCCAAACGGAGTCCCACAAGGATCCGTCCTATCGCCCGCACTCTTCAATCTGTACATGCACGATATAACTACACCCAATACTCCCCAAATAAACTTAGCCTCCTATGCAGATGACATAACACTCACATGCACACACCATGACCCAAGAAGAGCAACAGATCTCCTTCAACCCTATCTCAACACACTACATGGCTGGTGTGACGCACCCAGTGCGTGGCAACGTAACCTGATTGTACTCCTTGGTACTCCACTGTACCGCCACTGTGTGGTACCGCTGTACCGCTGTACCGTGCTGGCTGCTTATATTGAGTGTGACAACGTATAACTATGTTCTTTGTATCTCTGCAAAGGTCTCGTCATGTGCTAACCAGTGGTGGGTTTTGTTTTAAGCCATGTCGAGACCTTCCATTTAATATGTAGTATCAATAGAGAAGTTGATCGATAAGACAATGGGAGTTCAGAGAGAGAGAGTGAGTTAGTTTTCAGAGCGAGAGGGTAGCAACGTGCCACGCTGCCGGAGTGGTGGTTGCCAGACGTATGGACCGGTTGGCAGCCCTGCGCTTATAGCTAGGTGCGACAGGGTTGGTAGTCCATTGCCGCCTGCCTATGCTGCCTGGGCTGCCCATGTTGTCGTGCTGCACATTGCCTGGAGGCTCGCTGTGTGTTCCATGATCAGGTTGCCTAGAACCTTTGAGATTCTAACATCCCTTGCCCTCTCTCCCAATTTCTCACGGTTGCACTCTTTCTCTCTGACGACATTACTCTCATTTCATTCTTCTCTCTATTTAAATGCATAACCTTCCCTTGAGGTCCTAAAGGAGTTTCAGCACTCACCTCTCGTATTACTCTTAGGACAAGCATATATTTACATGTATTAGATTTAAGGGGTTAATGTGAACAGCGATCTTCTTGATGAGGATAGTTGGTGAACGTTCTACATGTTCACGAGTTATATGCCCAGCTCATCATCCAATTTGTGACTAGACTAGTGCCATGTGTAAGAGCCCGACCATGCCCAGGAGTTGTCTGTAGAGGGGCGAGGACTTAGCCTTGATTTGCCTACCGAGCCAGGAGCGAGTGCAGTACCAGAGACTACAGCTCGCTCGTAGTGCCGGTATAGAAGAGTAACGTAATTTATCTGTCCTTGTGTTCTCTGCAGTCTTTTCCTGGGTTCTCGCTTTCGGTGCTGGGACTCGTTGTTCCTGTGACTTGGCCTGCTAGCTAGAACACATGGGGATGATGAGTGGGTTATATCTTTATTTTACTATGCATTGCAGCTCTCTTTAAGTTTATGTATATAACACTTTACAATACACATTACTCACACACAAGACAACACTATTAATACTTTCATGTATCAATTAACTGCACTGTCGTTTTGCTGCTGTGTCCGGAGTTCTATTGCGTAGGGCGCATACGGACTCAGAGGGGAGACAGAGTGAGAGAAGCGAAGTAGCCTATGCGGTAGTAGGCTACCGGCGCAGTACTGTTGCCTGCAACCTTTTAGTTATTCCAAGTATAGATTCATTATTATAATAAGTGACTACTATTTATGTTCCTTCCATGTGTATTATTAGGTATCTACTGGATCATGAACATCTTGTATGCTACATGCTAGTGCATGTTAGTAGGGGACAGTTATTCTAGTGCACGCGCTTTCAAGTAGGCGTGTACATTTGTCATTTAGCATTTCACTGTCATACCTTTAGCCTGCTTCTATTCTACATTATTAGAGGCTTAATATTAACGTAGTTTCTTGAGTATTGCATTTCTTTAGTAATAACGTAACCTATAAATGTCTGAGGGAGTTTAGCCTCATAGCCTACCCCTGTTGTACACTTTCGCCGAGTTAAGGTACCTCGTTACCATAGACGATAACTCTGTAGGGCGTTGGTGCTTTTGTTGTCTGGAGCATATAGTATTTGGGACTGGAATCGAGCGTGTCGTTGTCACATAAGCCATTTCTGTCCTACGATCAAGAATCCCGAATATGTATTGCCGATCCAGCCGTAACAAAATGGCGACCTTGCACAAGATTCAGTAGTATCCTATCACATGTTTTTTTGGAGAACTATTCTATGCTACCTAGTAGAGCTGGCTAGAATTTTCTTGCATATTGGAGGAATTTTTATTGTGTCATTATTGTATTGGTGGACTTGCAGATTGTTTCGTTGGGGGTGTCTAGAGTAGAGTCATTCAAGCATCTTTAACATTTTGTGAGTCGAGACTGCAATTAGTAATAAGCACTTTTTTTTTTTTATGAACAGCAATTGTATAACCAGCACTATGTCTAATGACTCATCATTTACGGGGGAGGATAACACGGTACAGCCTAGTAACCAGCAAGTACAACAGATGTTTAGGGAGGGGAGTGTTATAAGTGGAGAGAGGGATGCCCGGGCATTTTTGCAGACACCTTTGACCGAACAGCGCCTGCAGGCTATTGATTGTTACGGTCTTCGCTGTTTAGCCACGGTTTTGGGGCGGGACTGTCCTGACAGTTGGCCCAAGAAGAATTTGGTGGCATGTTTGTTGGGTGATGGCGATGGGGCGGTGGGTGGAGTGGGGTCTTGGGGGGTTCCCTCCAAGCCTCCATTCCACTCTACCCCTGAGCTGGGCCCTCAGCCAGCAAGTCTTAGCACGATGCAGCAGGAGGGTTCTCAAGGGCAAGCTGCTTAGCACGATGCAGCAGGAGGGTTCTCAAGGGCAAGCTGGCTTACCCGTAAACACGTCTCGGTGTGGATCCCCCATTTTGTGCTCTCCCCCCCAGGCCTGTCTCCTGAGATGTTATTTCAGCTAGAACTAGCTAAGTTTAAGCTGCAGGAGACTCAGATACAGATACAACAGGCTAGTATAGAACGCATAGAGGTTGCTAGAATCCAAGCCAATCAGGATGCAACCAGGTACCAGGCTGAAATGGATGTCGAGAAGTCTAGAGTAGAGACTACGGGGCGTCATCTCGGTGGTGGGCACCGGGTTACAGACTCACTTTCGCATTTAATTAAGTTAGTACCCGCATTTGATGAGACAGCAGTGACTGAGTTTTTTTCTCGTTTCGAAAAGAAGTGTCGTGAGTATGACTGGCCGGAGGTTAAATGGGCAGCATTAGTTTCATCACGTCTAGTGGGTAAGGGGTTGAAAGCCTACGATGCACTGTCACTGGACGAGAGTGTAGTGTATGGACTGGTGAAGGAGGCTGTGCTCCGGGCCTACGAACTGCAACCCGAAACTTATAGATTGAAGTTCCGTGGCGTGAATAAGAAGAGCGACGTCAGTTTTATGGAGCACGCACGGGACTTAACAGATGCAGGTAATAACTGGTTTCGGTCCGAGCAAGCAGAGTCGGCTGAGGAAATTAAGCAACTTTTCTATCTGGAACAGTTTTACAAATGCACTGGAACCGATCTAACGCTGAACATTAAGGAAAAATGTCCCAAGACAGTAGAGGAGGCTGCCAAGATGGCAGACCTCAGATTATCATTGATTCGTGGTTGCGGTGCCGCTCAGAGGGCTGAGTCAGGGCAGAAGGGGCGCTATACCCCACCCACCAGAGTTTTCGATAATAACAAATCCTATGACACACATAACCACACTAAATGCATTGCACCTAATAACACCTACAAACACAAGCCTCTCCCGTTTACTAAAGGTCAGGCCCCTTCTTCGCCCGCACAAGGGAAGAAGCCCATTGGGGATGTGAAATGTTACAAATGTCAGAAGCTAGGCCATTATTCACGTGAGTGCCCTAGTAACACTCCCGCTAAGCCGGTGTCATTGGTTCACAGTATCGGTGTGTCTCTGAAGGCTGCAGCAACTGCCCGGGGTAGGTTGTCAGCAGCTGAGGCACACGCGGTAAAGAAGCGTACGGAAGGCTCGACACCTGTCCGGGACACTTTCTGTGACCATCGGGGACACGGGTTTGTGAGCTGGGGGAGTGAACTACGGAGGGTTGACTTGCTGAGGGATACGGGGGCTTCGCAAACTTTGTTGAGGAACTTCACAGGGAAACCGATAAATGCGGCCAGAGTTGTTGTGGTGCAGGGTATAAATGCTACGAGGTCATACCCACTTGTGAGGTTGGAGTTGAGAGTGGGAGAGGTGTGCAGGGAGCTGGATGTAGGGATCGTTGAGTGTTTGCCAGTTGAGGGCGTCGACCTTCTTCTCGGCAACGACTTTGCGGTGCCCACTTCCGGGACTCCACCCTTAGTCGTTGCCGAGAGGGCGGCCGACGTGGATGGTGAGAATCGGGAATGGGTTGGGAGGTGCCAACAGGATGAGATGGCCTGTGTGGTAACCCGATCTCGCTCTGCGGCTCCTGCACAGCCTAGCACTCAACCTCGGGGACAGTGGAGGAAGGATCAGGAGAAGGTTGCTAAGGGCAGGAAAAGGGACATTGATTCTGCTGCACTTCTCGGTGATTCGGTACTTGGACCTATAATAAACACGGGAGTTGACTCTGGCCCAGATATGGTGTGTAACAAGGCAGAGTTGGGTAAGACTTCGCGTGAGGCAAGAGCTGTAGCGAGAGCCACTAAGGCAGTAGAGCCTACTAGCCGGGGTAATGTCTTATTACAAAACCATCTTGATGCATTGACGCCCAGGGACATTAGTGAGCAGCAGCTGCAAGACGCTAGCCTAGCTCGTTATAGCAATGGTGCCATAGAGTTGGAGGAAGATGGGGATGCGAAGCCGGGAGATTTCTTTAGGCTCAACAGGATATTGTACCGCAGATTTCTAGACCCCAAATCGAAGTGGGAGGGCGGTGCGAGGGTAGTAGACCAGGTGGTTGTTCCAAATAAGTATAGAGAGTCCTTATTGTGTCTGGCGCATGATGTGCCGGTGGCGGGTCATTTGGGGGTAACAAAAACATTGGCGGCATTGGGCAGGTTTTTCTGGTGGCCTGGGGTCAAGGCTGATGTCTGTGCATGGGTGGCTGGGTGTGCGACCTGCCAGACAACGGGGAAGCCTAACCAGACCATCCCGAAGGCACCTTTGTTTCCCATACCTGTCACCGGGCCTCCGTTCAGCAAAGTTGTAGTAGATTTGGTTGGCCCTTTCCCGCCTACTAGTAGTGGCAATAAATTCCTGTTGACAATCATGGATGTGGCTACGAGATACCCGGACGCATACCCCATGAGAAACGGCTCGGCAAAGGCAGTTGTTAAAAACTTATTATTGTTCTGTTCCCGTTATGGATTTCCACGTGAGGTGCAGTCAGACCAGGGGAGCAATTTTACATCCAAATTGTTCAAGCAAACCCTTCAGTTGCACGGTATATGCTCTGTAGTGTCGTCAGCCTACCATCCCGAGAGTCAGGGAGTCTTGGAGCGGTGGCACTCGACCCTGAAGAGTATGCTACGCTGTTACTGTGCAGAACATGACACTGATTGGGATTTGGGTCTGCCGTATGTTCTGTTCGCTGCACGTGAAGTCCCAGGAGAGAGCCTGGGGTTCAGTCCAAATCAACTAGTCTTTGGCCATAATGTGAGAGGACCTTTAAGTATGGTGAAAGAGATCTGGGAGGGCGAAGAGAAGCCGGGGTCTGTACTTAAATATATCCTTGAGAGCCGGGAGAGACTTATAGGTTGCATGGCAGCGGCAGGTAATAACTTGGTTAATGCACAGGCGGTCATGAAGCACCAGTATGACGCCAAGGTGAAGCTTCGGGAGTTTTCGGTGGGTCAGGAGGTAATGTTGCTTTTACCTTTGCCTGGACACCCCCTTTCTGCCAAGTTTATTGGGCCGTATGTGGTGGCTAAGAAACTGTCCGACCTTGATTATCTCGTTGCAACACCTGACCGTAGAAAAAAACATCAGTTATGTCATGTTAACCTCATGAAAGAGTATGTGAGACGCCCCTCAGAGCCTCTCACTGTCCCTGTGCTGGCCTGCAGCGGCCAGGGTGGAGAAGGAGGTGGGGACAGTCATGCTGCTGAGGAGGATAGCTGGGACTGTGTCATTTCCGCGGAACAGTGGGCGGGGAATACTGAACAAGAGGCTAGGCAAGCTGTAAGTCACCTGCCTGAGCACCAGGGTGCTGCTGTCCTAGGCCTGTTCAGGTCATACCCCTCTGTTTTCGCCGAACACCCAGGTCTCACTACTCAGGTAACGCACGACGTGGACGTCGGTGATAATGTGCCCTTCAAGTCAGTGCCCTACCGTGTGCCCCCGGTAAAGTTGCCAGCTTTACGGGAGGAGTTAAAGTACATGGTTGAGAGAGGGATGATCACTGAAGGTTATGTGAAGTGGACATCACCCGTCACGTTGCAGCCAAAACCTGACGGCAAGGTGCGGTTCTGCATAGATTTTCGTAGGCTAAATGGCTTGACCACTACCAACCCTTACCCTTTGCCTCGAGTTGACGACAGCGTGGACAAGATAGGGAATGCAAAGTACCTTACTAAAATTGATCTTGTAAAAGGCTACTGGCAAGTACCCCTGTCGGACCGAGCTAAGCAAGTTTGTGGTTTTGTGGTAGATGGCAAGACCTACCAATGTAACGTAATGCCTTATGGGCTTAAGAACGCACCTGCCACGTTTCAGAACCTGATGAACGATATTTGTGACGAAATCCCTAACTGCACGGTCTACCTTGATGACGTGATAGTGTATGATGACGATTTTGAAAATCACCTAAGGCACTTAGAGACCCTGTTTGGGAAGTTGCACGATGCTGGGCTGGTGGTGAACCTGAGGAAGTGCGAGTTTGTAAAGGCTACTGTGCAGTATCTTGGCTTCGTGGTCGGGTTAGGCCGGGTGTGCCCCCCCCTGAGCAAGATACAGGCTATCAATATGTTTCCCAGGCCCACCACTAAGCGCCAGGTCATGCGGTTCCTAGGTATGATAGGCTATTATAGGCGCTTCATCCGGGGATACTCTACTGTCTTAGCACCGTTAACTGATCTACTGTCGAAGTCAGTGAAGTTCTGTTGGGCTGCGGAGTGTCAGAGGGCTTTCGACCTAGTCAAGCACCTGCTGTGTACACATCCGATTTTGAGAGCCCCAGACTTCTCCAGGAGTTTTCAGCTGGCGACTGATGCCAGCGGTGTGGGTGCCGGGGCAGTGTTACTGCAGACTGATTCCGAGGGCTTGGAACACCCAGTGAGCTTCTTTTCTCGCAAGTTTAATTCGGCACAAAGGAATTACTCGACTATAGAGAAGGAGCTTCTTGCTATCGTTTTGTCGCTCAAACATTTCGAAGTTTATGTTCCAGCCTACGGCCCGGTAGTGACGATTTATACGGACCATCATCCCTTGAAATTCCTAAATCAGTTTCACAATCGGAATATGCGGTTGACCAGGTGGTCCCTAATGCTCCAAGAGTATAATCTCAACATTCAGCATATTGCCGGGAGTGAGAACGTGATAGCGGATTGTCTATCAAGGGTTGATGATCCAGGATAGTCGTGCACGGTGTGTGGGTTGAGCAGGAGTAAAATTAGGCTATCATAACGCCGTCCAAAAAGATTATAAAACAATAAAATAAACGAGAATTTTTTTTTTTAGTTTTGTAAGTCTTTATTGTTGTAGCATGATGCATGCGATATTGTGTTTTATGTATAATTCACACTTCAGTTGTTGTGCACCTTTTGCAATTAGTGGCAGCTACGGGTAGCAGGTCGGTTGGTTGCCTGTCAGATTTTGATAATGCTTCTAAGGTCGATTATCTAAAATCTTGGGGGGGCTGTGACGCACCCAGTGCGTAGCAACGCAACCTGATTGTACTCCTTGGTACTCCACTGTACCGCCGCGGTGCCGTGTACCGTGTACCGTGCTGGCTGCTTATATTGAGTGTGACAACGTATAACTATGTTCTTTGTATCTCTGCAAAGGTCTCGTCATGTGCTAACCAGTGGTGGGTTTTGTTTTAAGCCATGTCGAGACCTTCCATTTAATATGTAGTATCAATAGAGAAGTTGATAGATAAGACAATAGGAATTCAGAGAGAGAGAGTGAGTTAGACTTCAGAGCGAGAGGGTAGCAATGGTTGCCAGACGTATGGACCGGTTGGCAGCCCTGCGCTTATAGCTAGGTGCGACAGGGTTGGTAGTACATTGCCGCCTGCATATGCTGCCTGGGCTGCCCATGTTGTCGTACTGCACATTGCATGGAGGCTCGCTGTGTGTTCCATGATCAGGTTGCCTAGAACCTTTGAGATTCTAACATCCCTTGCCCTCTCTCCCAATTTCTCACGGTTGCACTCTTTCTCTCTGACGACATTACTCTCATTTCATTCTTCTCTCTATTTAAATGCATACCCTTCCCTTGAGGTCCTAAAGGAGTTTCAGCACTCACCTCTCGTATTACTCTTAGGACAAGCATATATTTACATGTATTAGATTTAAGGGGTTAATGTGAACAGCGATCTTCTTGATGAGGATAGTTGGTGAACGTTCTACATGTTCACGAGTTATATGCCCAGCTCATCATCCAATTTGTGACTAGACTAGTGCCATGTGTAAGAGCCCGACCATGCCCAGGAGTTGTCTGTAGAGGGGCGAGGACTTAGCCTTGATTTGCCTACCGAGCCAGGAGCGAGTGCAGTACCAGAGACTACAGCTCGCTCGTAGTGCCGGTATAGTAGAGTAACGTAATTTATCTGTCCTTGTGTTCTCTGCAGTCTTTTCCTGGGTTCTCGCTTTCGGTGCTGGGACTCGTTGTTCCTGTGACTTGGCCTGCTAGCTAGAACACATGGGGATGATGAGTGGGATATATCTTTATTTTACTAAGCATTGCAGCTCTCTTTAAGTTTATGTATATAACACTTTACAATACACATTACTCACACACTAGACAACACTATTAATACTTTCATGTATCAATTAACTGCACTGTCGTTTTGCTGCTGTTTCCGGAGTTCTATTGCGTAGGGCGCATACGGACTCAGAGGGGAGACAGAGTGAGAGAAGCGAAGTAGCCTATGCGGTAGTAGGCTACCGGCGCAGTACTGTTGCCTGCAACCTTTTAGTTATTCCAAGTATAGATTCATTATTACAATAAGTGACTACTGTTTATGTTCCTTCCATGTGTATTATTAGGTATCTACTGGATCATGAACATCTTGTATGCTACATGCTAGTGCATGTTAGTAGGGGACAGTTATTCTAGTGCACGCGCTTTCAAGTAGGCGTGTACATTTGTCATTTAGCATTTCACTGTCATACCTTTAGCCTGCTTCTATTCTACATTATTAGAGGCTTAATATTAACGTAGTTTCTTGAGTATTGCATTTCTTTAGTAATAACGTAACCTATAAATGTCTGAGGGAGTTTAGCCTCATAGCCTACCCCTGTTGTACACTTTCGCCGAGTTAAGGTACCTCGTTACCATAGACGATAACTCTGTAGGGCGTTGGTGCTTTTGTTGTCTGGAGCATATAGTATTTGGGACTGGAATCGAGCGTGTCGTTGTCACATAAGCCATTTCTGTCCTACGATCAAGAATCCCGAATATGTATTGCCGATCCAGCCGTAACACAGTCCACCCTCCTACCTCCTCTACCAAACTGCCAGATAGCTCTGCCCCGCAAGACTCCGCCCCTAGACATCACACCACCTGGCCTACTTGCCAACTGTGCTCAAGTAAGCTCCTCAAAGGAGATGACCTCTTCCGGGCAGAAAGGCTCCAAGTTCACCATCTCACACCCTATAGAAGTGGCTACGTGTTCCACGGACATCGAAGAAGAGCAGGAGGAACAAGAAAGTCATTGACTACCGGATGAGGAAATTATTCATTACCTTTTCTCCGCCTAAGCTCCTTGGCAGTTCCAAAGGCCAAGATAACGGTGCTTCCCAAAACCCAATATTTGTCACAGGCGCTTTCCAAAGCCTGAAGAGTGTTTCCCAAGGTTCAACCCCCGCTGTGCTTCCCAAGGCTGCCCCGACGCTCAATGGCCACTAGAATGCTTCCAAAAACTCAACTCGCACTGCTTCCCAAGACTGCAACGATGCTTCCAAAGGCCAATTAATAGGTGCTTACCGAGGCGTAGAGAGTGCTTCCCAAGACTCGACCCACAGTGGATCCAAAGACTGCCACCCCCATTCCAAAAGACAACCCATCACTACCCTAGAGTGATCCAATATAACTGGGTCACTTTCAATGCAGATGCAGAAGTAGCCAAAGAAGGTATTTGAGGGAGGAGGAGGAAGTGAGGAAGTAAGTGGAGGAATGGGGAGGGGTAATATTAATAATAATAATAATAATAATAATAATATAATAATAATAATAATAATAATAATAATAATAATAATATTTATTCAGTTAGCATTTTACAATGTTGGTACCACATAATATGTTACAAATATGACATGTACCAGCTTTGCATAATTCCAACTAAGGATAGCCCCATAAGGCCGTTAGGCGTATTTCCATTGGGGTCCTTGTGGGATTAGGTTAGCTGGGGAAAAAGGGGAGGATAAAAAAAAAGTAGATACTTTAGAGAAAGTATTTCTAGGGGGTTATATTAAGATATCTTACATTCTATTATAGTTGGACTGGTCAAAATATTTCAGTAATCATTTTAGTTTGTTTTGCCTATCTCTTATGTCGTATTTAGTAGTAGACATAAGCTTGGTGCTCCCTTCTCGCAGCTGTCCAGTTCAGGTGCTCCTTCAGGCTACGTCTGAAGGAATACAGTGTTCTCTTTTCACGGACTGACTGGGGTAGGTTATTCCAGTCTTTGATGGCAGTGAAGAAGAATGTTAGTTTACCCTGCCCTTGGATTCTCGGGACTGTAAAATTACACATCCTATTCCTTGTATTGTGTCCAATCCTCTCATTTGCTTTAACAAAATTACTCTTTAAATACTCTGGAGCCCTATCATAAAATATCTTGAAGGCATTTATGAGTCTGATTTGTTTGGCCCTATCAGAGACATTGAGCATACCAAGTGACTGAAGTTGTTCCTGGCCAATATGCGATCTGGGTCCTAGGTTCAGCATGAACCTAACCATTTTATTTTGAGTGACCTGAAGTTTGTGCTTTGCTGATTTAGATGATGCAGAGTACCAGGATGACACAGAATAGTCAAAATTACATTGAACAAGCGCTTGGCATAGGGTCTTGTTGGTCGCCGCCGGCAAGCATCCCACCTGTCTATACAGGTAGGCCTATTTAATACGTGCTCTACATTTACTCAGGATCGATTCCAAGATTGTTTCACCTGACAGAGTCGAGTCCAGTTTTAGTCCGAGATATTTCACTTGTGACACTGTTGTAATGGGAATATCATTACATTTGACCGAGAAGCCCTCAATGGGGTAAATAGAGAGAGGGAGGGGGGGAGAGAGTAGAGGCAGGAGAAAGAGGGAAGGTTAGGAGAGGAGGTGGTGGTATAGAGACATGCCATTTAGTCCTATTTGTCACTCAATTTCATGCTACTGATGCGATTTTGTACTTGCTTAATTCAAGGACTGCAGCAGGCCACACTCGAGGTTTTGCTGGAAGACTGCAGCAAACCACACTTGAGCAGAAAATTGAGTGACAAATAAAACTAAATGGCATCTTTCCATACCACCACTTTATCTCCTAACCCTCCTTTGATCTCCCTCCCTCCCTTAGCTTTCTACCTCCCTCGCTCCCTCCTCTACCTCCTTCCTCCTCAAACACCTTCCCCCTCCTTCAATCCAGCCCTGTACCACCACCTCTCCCTCACACAATCTGTGAGACTAGAGAGAGATTGTCAGTTACCTTTAAGACAGCAGTCAGAGCAAGAGCTTGCGTTTTCCCTCGGCAAAGCACTGGTTGGACTGTACATTTTGTGGTTGTTCATTCTTCACATATGCCTTGTCCATGAAGACTATGCACATCTGTGGGCAATAATATGTCTTTATACGGTAGATATAACAATATATTTCAAAATGTTGCTCTCCGAAGCCCCTGAATATACCACATAGCATGCGCCCTTATGCATTTCTTGGGTAAATACTGTGCTTGGAGTGTGGCTTTACGCAGTTTTCCAGCAAAGCCTCAACTGTGACTTGCATAGTCCTCCATTTTAATAAACCCATATAATCCACCTATGTATATTTATTGTAGGCTAAGTATCTCTACTAGAGTGTAAAAGTCTATGCCTATCCAATTTAGACAAGCCAAAAAACACTTTAAGACAGTTTTGGCAGGGCATATATTTAACCCTTGTCTATCGGGGCCCAACTTAAGGCGGTCAAGAGAACCACAAGGACTAAATGGCGGGGCCCGACTTAAGTCCAATGCGATGTTGAGCACATAATTGGCTCTGAGAGAGAGTCCGAGCGGTGGGAGGAGCGCAGGTGGGCTCTGACCGTTCGGCACGGCTCCCGTACCGCGACTGGTCCCTCCTCCACATCCACTGCCTCTCTAGACAGGGAAATATGTAAGGAAATTACCGTATTTTAGGGTTTTTGTACTCGCGTTGCAACATCGTTGCAAGACAACCCGTGGTCGTGCAAGGATGGTTCAAGTGTCATTGGAAAGCTCAATTATCGCCCTTTCACGGATACATAATTGTATTACGCTCTGGCTCTTGTTTATGCATGAAAAAGAGCATGGAATGAAGATCGTTTAGGGTAAATCTGCCCGCTTGGCAGGTAGTCGATGTTACAAACGGCCCCGTCCGACGGGTGTTAATAATAATAATAATAATAATAATAGTAATACAAATAATAATTATAGTAATAGTGATAATAATATATGTATTTAAATCAAATAACTCAATCATTATGAGCCACAAAGCTTAATTATTCATGAATATATTAATATTATCATATACATTTAAGTATACATTCATACATTGCTAACCCTTTCAGTGCAGCAGCTTCTATAGGGAAGAATACGCCCAGGCAGATATTTCCCCGCTAATTCCGTTCAATATACGTCACCCTACCGCCCTATCCGTAGCCCTGAGCAAATTGAAACGAGTCCCAATGAAAAGATTGGGTCGAACTCTCCCTATAATAATTACCATCCCCTCCCTACCTCCTCACACCACCCAGGAAAATTGATCAATACTTTGCTTGTTTTGTTGCTGAAAGCCGACCCCCTACTTTACACTCGCAAGCGAAAATATATGATTTTCTCCTTCACTTCCACTTACGATAACATGATGATATATACAGATATTTTATCATGTTTTGTATTTACAAGGCAGAATGCATAGTTGTTGAAATGAAGATGATATGAACTTCATATTCGTATCTGGTTCGTTCAGGAACTAATGTACAGTATAGCGAGGCCGGTCCTTGGAGATCTTGGCCCCATTCAATGTTCTTTCCTCTCACTAAAACATTACGCTTTCCATAATGCAGTTGGGTCTGAGTACATGATTAAATTGATATCCAGAATTCGAAAATGGATATTAATCATGATCGAATTCTCAACCTTTAACTGTGTTGGTGGTGTAATGGTTTAGATGCTTATGTTCTAGGTGTGGTATCCTGAGTTTGAATCCCGGGAGGACCATATGCTTTCATTAGTTTATTCAAGTGCATTGTGGTTTGTAATTTATGATTAATGTTAAGATCTGGGTGTTACAGTATATACTTGTCCCAATTACATGGAAAAACAGCCCTATTTTGATTGATTTACAGCTTCTAAAACACCTAATCATTGTACACACATTCTTCCTCAACCAATGCACTAAGCACACTGATAAAAGCATAGGCGGTAAGCTAAAAACCTCCAGGAAACGTCTGGCAACAAGCAAGTCGGGTCGGGGCAACCAACTCAGCCGGTAATACCAGAACGTATATGAGTACGTTAGCCACAACCTAGCTTTTCTTATACATAGGGTGTATATTTACGTTGGCCACAGTGGAAGAGTTAAACATACATAATTATAGTATTGATAATGAATGAGAATATGGGCATATTCCACTACTAAACACAGTTTAAATATTGATAAATATAAGTTATTTGAATATATATATACACCAATAGGAAGAATAGGGACAATATGTTGCTGAATTCCATCTTTAATCACGAATTTTCGGCCACAACCATAGGACATCATCAGGTGTATATTATGATCCTAAATGAAAATGCTAAAATTAAATTATAGTGGATCCAAAAAACTGAGTTTAATATCAAAACCATAAAAATAATATAAGACCTAATACTTAATCAATGAATTATATTACCGGTAGTAAGAATTGGCAAAAAACAAATAAGTAATGCATAATAAACCTTTTGAGTGGTATGGGGGGAGGGGGGGAGGATGAAAATAGTGTCATACAATGCTATCCAAGGGATCTATTTGGGTACCAAATGAAAGTGCTGATAAAATATCATTGACATGCACTTATTCGATCCTGAGGTATAATACACATCCACACACACGCATACACACACATATATACACACACACACACACACACACACACACACACACACACACACACACACACACACACACACACACACACACACACACACACGCAGACAGACAGACGGCAGACAATACCGGAAACACTGCCTTGCGCCTCACCTGTACGGCGACGCGTAGAATATAACAAACTAGCCAAATAAAAACATAATAACCTCAAATCACACCACAGACTGGCCACAAATTTGTCCAACCGCTCAATTCCGATATCAGCCTTCCCCTCCTCCCCCCTCTTCCTCCTCCTCCTCCCCCCCCCCCCCCCCAACCAAAAGCCCTGATAAAATTGTCGCTCTTGGAGGGTGAGAAAAGAAGGAAAAAACTGAATAAGACTGAGAGAGACTTAAAGGGATTTTAAACAGACCGCGTGGGGGGAGGGGGGAAGGGCTGAGAAGATTTGAGGAGAGAGAGAGAGAGAGAGAGATATTGTGCATACAGATTGACATACACATAGACAGTCAGACAGAGAGATATGGAGAAGAGCACACTTATACCTACAGGCAGATACTGACACAGGGGTACAACTAATGAGACAAACCAAACAAATATGTACAATCGCGCTAATAAGTGATGTCCCGGCACCAAGTATGTTTCGAGCAATAATTGGTATCAGCAATATTTAAGCTTCATTTCTTCATATGGAGTGAAATATACAACCATGTTCCTACACTTACCCACCCTATTCAACATCTGACAGGCATTAATACAGCACAGACCAAGCCAAACGTAATGACAGCTGGGGCATGACTTATTAGCGCGACCATTCAGTTGGTATATAAAATCAAACAACACGCTAAAGCTGGTCTCACACAATCAATTTTTCCTTCAACTTTTATCTTCAATACTAATTTGTGGTTAACATTTCAAATATTGTTGTTACGTAACTGTGGGCATCTTTAGTCTATAGTGTTTTTTCCCCCGCTGACGGTAAATTGAATCTCCTTGGCAGCCGATTTCTCTATATTTAACCCAGCAGATGCACGATTTTGATTTGAAAAGCTTGCTGTGGTGCAAGAACTCAACCGTTAATCAGACCCTCGCAAAACGTAATGAATTGTAAATTAATGTGTTGCTCTCACACACATCCCACTGTGAATGTTTTTTGCACACAAATAATGTGGGTGTGTTGTGGTTATGGTCGAGAGTTACACAGTTGGCGCGAATGACAGATGAGAGGAAGGAGGGGAAGAATTACATAGTATCCCTTATATATCCTATATAAAGCAATATTATTGCACCACAAGGCACATGAAGGCATATGTGAAGAACTAGGACCCTGAAATTACGTGCAAAGATAGAGTATAGTACATAAAGCCGTATGGTAAGGTTTAAGCAAGTCGGAATTTGAGTGTTGGTGGAAGGGAAGGAGGAATATTACCTCCCTTCCTTCCCTTGCTATCAATCATGCTTTCAAGCGTTACATACACTCAATCTAGGACCTGTCCACTCGCTCCTTCATACACTTACAGTATACATAATTATAGTTTATGGGATATATTTTGGTTTAAGTGACGGTCCCAGAGCCCTGCCACCACCTCCATGATAATAAAGGTGAGAGTGTGTGTGTGAGGTGTAAGGGAATTATGATGCTTGTTATGGAAAGTTGCCATGTAGACCTATTCCTGATCCAATTTTCAGCCATCTAGGCTCGTTGGTGCGGTTTTTGTACTTGTTTCTAAGTCCCTCAACCTGAAGGCAGGTCACAGCGTCCCTACAAAAGTTTCCTGAAGGCATGTCGCAGTTCCCGTGTTAATGGCAAAATTTGAACATTCTAGGTCTGTCTCATTTAAAATGATTAAGACCAAGATTTTATTATTTACTTCATATTTCACTACAGCATCTTCGTAATAGCTACCATAAGTAATGAAGGTGAGGACATTGAAATTTATAGCCAGCCAAAAATAAACAGCGATTTGTGATTTTATTGATAATGTCCCAGAAATATTGCCAGCAAATGTTGAGCATCAAAAGTTAAAAATAAGGTCTCTAGTGTGATATCTGCTTAAACCTTTATGTATTATTTCCATTATTCTGGATACCATTAAAAGGTTATATTGCACGTAAGATGGTTATGTAGGAGTTAGAGAGTCTTTCCTATAATGTAGAAAATATAAGAGTATAATAGACGTACCGGTATATACAATCATTGGGTATATCTATAGTAATTTAACCATCTGCTCTTTTACTTGATGGGTTTATTACTACCAATATTCTTTTAGAGGGATATATTATTTTGATCACTTTAATTACCATATTCATATCAACTTAAAAAATGTAAAATACATGACCAAAGAGTCTGTAATGAAGTTTTGCTGGGATTTGCTAATGAGTACAACCTTGACCCATAAAAAGTATGTATCTATTTGAATGTATGAACCTTTGAAGCTTATTTCTGACTTAGCTGGGCTATTATAACATCCTACTGTTTCTTTTGAGTTCGATACAGAATCAATGGAATATGTAATAAAAATCAATAGATTACCGATAAGTTTGGTGATAATATAAAATGTGAAACTTAGAGAGACGGAAGACATGAAACTTGTATTACTAGCCACGGGATATTAGAAACACATTGGTGTTGCAGCATTTTTGTACTGCAATTTAATATAAATGTACACTCCAGGACCAACCACACATGGGATGGGTTATTAGTAATGAAAACAAAAAAACGCTCCCTTAGTATATTTAGGGGTCCTGGGTTTGCAGTGGAAAGTCACAATTAACATGGGGTGATGGGTAGGCAATATACTGGAAAATCACTCCCGCGCACGCCAGCACGCATGCAGCTGGACTTGGAGGGTTGCCAACCATCGGTATTGTTCCGTGGGATCCTAAAGTAGTTCCCATACAAATCTGAACTCTCTAGGTGCCATAGGACAAGAGTAATTAACCCGTACAGCCCCAGCGACGCGTCTGACGCGTCGGCGATGTATGTAACGCACAGCCCCAAAGACGCGCCTGATGCGTCGCCCTAATTGCGCCGACCGTAACCTCAGGTGTAGCCACTCAAGAGGGCTCAGATTTGTATGGGAACTGTGTACGTATCCCACGCAACCGTGCCGATGGTTGAAAACTCTCAAAGTCCACGTGCGTGCGCGTGAGAGCGCAATAACCTGGTTTTTGGGGTAATTGCCTTAAAGTTTTTACTCTTGTAAAATACGTTTTCGGGGGCTCTGTAGGACCATTTTTTAAGCTTTTTGAGCGGTTTTTCATGGTTTTTCCTTCATTCCTAACCCATTCGCTATTGTTTCTGGAATA